>JAODAL010018578.1:0-74364 GCA_025379985.1 Phyllomedusa bahiana
GTTTAGTATTGCGCATTTCAAAGCAGCATGACCCAAAAAATTATAAATAATGACTTCTCAGCCACTTTTAAAAATTGTGAGGAGAAATGCCACTTAAAAGCCAAAATTATGTTCCAAAGACCATGATTATTGCTGTATCTCACAGCAACATGAACCCAAAAAATTAATAAATATGACTTCTCACCACTATTAAAAATTGTGATGGAGAAATGCCACTTAGAACCCCACATTTCTGTTTCCAAAGGACCATAATTATAGCTTATCTCACAGCAACACTCCCTAAAAACAATTGACAATGCGAAAATTTCTAAAGATAAAGTGAGTAAATGGAATACGGTGTTTGTCATGAAACCTTGCTGTCTTTTACAGTCTCCTCACAGCAAAATGAACTGTTGGGAAAAGAAATAAAATTGCAGTAAGAAATAATCATTTTAAAAAAAAGTTTTCAAGAGGACCATTTCTGTTGAAGAGGAATGTGAAGTAGACCGGCAACTAATCGGTGCCCCTCGACAATTGGGGCCACAACATAAATCAGAGATCCATGCCTGATTCATCTTGATGATAGTCAAACGATCCACATTATCTGTGGAAAGTCGGATGCGTTTGTCTGTAATGACTACTCCATCTGTGCTGAAGGTCCGCTCAGATATGACGCTGGCTGCTGGGCAGGACAACACCTCTATGGCGGGGTGAGCGAGCTCGGCCATTCGTCCATTTGGATACCCAGAAGTCTATTGGCCCGGGAACACATCCAAAAACATGGGTGTGAGACGCAGATAGTCGTGCACTATGATCTTAAGCTGGTCTCTGTGGTTGGATGTGTGCCCTGCATTGCATGCTGGTGAGGGTAAATAAAGATTCCCCAGAGGTCACCCATTGGGCTCTGCCACCTTGCCTGCTGCTTGCAGCTGCTGCAACGCTACTTTGCACTCTACTGCTTCACGTCTCTGATGTTTTCCACCGTGACATTTGAGGAACGTGAATCATGCGCAACAAAATGTCCCAGTTGATCAACCCACAAGGCTCCATTTCCTGCTTTTTTACTCTCAAATTTGGGTGGGTGGAAGGAAATGCTGAGTTTTGTTTTGTACCGGGGATCCAGGAGGGTGGCCACCTAAAAACTGTTGTTCATTTGATGGCCTTAATGCGAGGATCATTTGGAGAAATGGACATCCAAGCACTCATATGAGAATGGAGCCTTGATTTTCCCAAGCCTCTGGGACGAGGGGCACTAGCAAACTGATCTTCCTCATCTTCCTCCTCCGCCTCAAATTTCCCGCGCCAACCTCTTTCCAAGGCAGGGACTCGGTAACGTCGGTGCCCTAGAATACCTCCCCTCCTCCTCCTCCCTTCCCCGGGCACAGCTTCAACACAGCCCTGACTTGCCTGAGATAAATGCACCCTGTGAGCTGATGCGCCACCTTGCACTAGCCCTGGACCTCGAACCACTGCCTAATGAAGGCCGATGAAATTGTGAAACTGTCGGGCCTTGTGGATTTGACGGAGAAAAAGGCTCCGTGTCCGCATCTGTGTCCGTCTCCTCCTCCGCGCTGGCGGGACCTTTGTTTCAGAGTGTCCAACGATCTTTCCAGAACTAAGATCACCACAATGCTCATGCTGACAAGGGCATTGTCCCACTGACCATTTGGTGGCTTCTTTAAAACTCGCAAGGAGGGTGCAGAGCTCTTTTACCTGCCTCCACTCTTGGTGGCTCAACACCCTGAGGTCCGCACTGCTGTTTGTCAGGCCATGTGTCACTTCGTACTGCTTAATGGCATTGCGCTGCTGCCACAATCGCTGGAGCATGTGGAGGGTGGAATTCCAGCAACAATGAGAAGGTTGACGGGAGGCCCCGGGTGACCTGCAACGCAGCCAGGGGAGACAAAGCAGGGTGCGAACATGGAATGCGAACTTAGACTTCGAGCCTTCCTCAGCAGGCATCCCCGACCCGGGTAGCTCTTTAGAAATTTCTGGACGACAAGGTTCATGACATGTGCCAGGCAAGGGATGTGCACCAGCCTACCGATCTTTAAAGGGGGGCCAGCAGATTCCCCGTTATCGCACACCACCTGCCTGGCACAAGGTTCTTGTCACCCCAGCCACGCTCGGGGTTTTCCGTTGCGGGGAGCCGTCCACAGCTCCTGACCTGTGTGTGACGGTCCCCCAAAACAAATTAATTTCAAAAACGGCCTGGCTTCTCTGGGCACGTGATCCCCCAGAGGACCTGGGGGAAAGAACCCTGCACCATCCCTGCGGTTTTGAGAGCGTGCGCCGAGCCTGAGAGCCACCGTCACTCCCAGAGACATCCACCCAGCTCACCCAGTGAGCTGTCACAGAGATAAAGTGGCCCTGGCCGTGCTTACTAGTCCATGTGTCGGTGGTCAGATGGACTTTTCCGGCCACAGATGCAGACAACGCGCTTGAAATTTTAGATGACATGTGGCTGGCCAGGGCAGGGACGGCTTTTCTGGCAAAGAAATGCCTGCTCGGCATCTGGTATTGGGGGCAGGCAAGGGCCATGACGTGGCGGAACCCATCTGTGTCCACCAGACGAAAGGCAACATTTCCAAGACCAAAAGCCTGGCAATGCCGACATTCAGGCTTTTGGCTTTGGGATGGTTTGGGTTAAAGTGTTTCTTCTGCTCCCAAACCTGGAAGACAGAAGGCTGGCTGCTAGACTGGCCGCTATACGGCGTGCAGGTCATCAAACTGGCGGAAGGAGAAGGGGTAGGATGGGTCTCTGGTGGTGCTGGTGGTACTCGGGCGACGGTGGAGGCTGAAGCGGAGGCTGATCCCTGATCATGACTCTGAGAGACATGGGCAGCTGAGGAACGCTTGGTGGTGGCGGAGGAGGAGGCAGAGACAGAGTGTGTGACAGTGGTTGTAGGCCCGGCGTCGGTCTGGCCTTTTTTGGCCAAGTGTTGCCTCCATTTCAACTCATGCATTCGCTGCATGTGACTAGACATGTTGGTGGTGGTTAAACACCTAAGATTCTTGCCTCTACTTATGTGTTTACGGCAAAGGTGGCATATGACATCGCTGGGTGAATCAGAGGCTTGCTCAAAGAAGGCCCAGGCTTGAGAGGTCCTGGACCTTTTTGACGGCGATAAGCAGGGAGCGGGGTTTCCACTGACCGTGGCTGGCGGAATCATATCAGCGGACTTCTGCGACCACCCTCTCCCTTTTTGAGGCGGGACCCGTACTGACACTACCCCATCGTCTTCCTCCTCGTCCAGTGATGAAGCGCTCGCAAGCAAATTCTGCTGAAAAGACCACGTTGGATCCGCAATGTCGTCATCATCATCATCAACACAGGTGACTTCGTCGTCCTGACATTCTGCATCCAGGAGCTGCGGGCTACAAGCAAGAGGGACTGCAAGGCGTTGCCGACCGCCCGGGATTTTTGCCGATTGACCGGCTTCCTTCTCCTCCTCTGATGGCATCAGTAACTGGGTGTCAGAGCAGAGAAAATCATCCTCTTTGGCCTCTTGATCTTTTAACATGCCTTCTGACCCCAACCGCATTTTGTCATCAAAGAGGTCTTCAGAAAATGGATTATCCACAGTGGTGGGTACACGAGTTGACATTTGGGCTGCTTCATGTTGGACGGATGCTGATGATGCTGATGATGACATTTGTGGCCGTGACTGGAGGACGAGGATGTAAGACTGCTGGATGCAGGTGCATTAACCACTAAAGAACAGATTGGTGACCTGTTCGTTACTGAGATTCACCCGGGCCCGGGACCCAGCGATGACAGGCCTGACGGTCCTGCAACTGACGATCCGCTGGCATGCGTGTTGTCGCCAGCACTGGAAGGAGCACCTTCTCTCGTATCTCTACCTCCATGTCCTACCCCCTCTTTGCTCGCTTACCACCTGAATTTCGCTCCATGTTCAGAAATATAAAAATTTGAGAAGGTATGGAAGAGTTTTGGAAAGTCTCTTATTAAAAGATTGCAAATCACAGCTATTCTCAAATCCTTCAAATCAAAACAAAATTGCTGGATTCAAATTTAACTGCACGGTGGCTCTATCAACACAGCTGGCCTGCGCCAAAGTGGAAAAAACACCTATCGGAAATGTATACTGATAATAAAAGGTATTTTTCGGCACCTATCAACCTGTGATGACTACAAAGTTGCTGGATTCAAATTTAACTGCAAAGTACATCTATCAACAAAGCTTGACTGACCAAAAGTGAAAAAAACACCTGTCTGAAATGTATACGGATATTAAAAGGTATTTTTGGCACCTATTAGTACACCTGTGGTGACTACAAAGTTGCTGGATTCAAATTTAACTGCAAAGTAGATCTATCAACAAAGCTTGACTGACCAAAAGTAAAAAAAAAAACACCTGTCTGAAATGTATACGGGAGAATAAAAGGTATTTTTTTGGCACCTATCAATTCACCTGAGGTAACTACTAAATTGCTATATTCAAATTATCTGCAAAGTATAAATATCAACAAAGCTTGACTGACCAAAAGTGAAAAAAAACACCTGTCTGAAATGTATACGGATATTAAAAGGTATTTTTGGCACCTATCAGTACACCTGTGGTGACTACAAAGTTGCTGGATTCAAATTTAACTGCAAAGTAGATCTATCAACACAGCTGCCTGCGCCAAAGTGAAAAAAACACGTATCTGAAATGTATACTGATAATAAAAGGTATTTTTTGGCACCTATCAACCTGTGGTGACTACAAAATTGCTGTATTCAAATTTAAGTGCAAGGTGGCTATATCAACAAAGCTGGACTGGGCAAAATTGAAAAAGAACACCTATCTTAAATGTATACTGAGAATAAAACTGGAGTTTTGCACCTAACAAATAGACCTGCAGTTACTAGAAACGATCTGTATCCTAATATAAGGCAATGCAATGTCTAAACAAAGTTTTGGCTGTACAATATCCAGTATCCTTTATAGAGCTAGTCTGTGTTCGCCCGTGGGCCCCCCCAGCCGCTCCCCCCCCCCATGACTTTACAGCGGTAGATGCTCCTTTAAAATTCTCTGCCTAACTACCTAAAATCTGCAAATCTTTGATCTAACTAACTTCTAAGGATCACAGCTAAAAGTAGAGCTGACTGTCATGATCATGCCTGACAGAGCCTCAGCTTTGGGCTCTGGTTGCCGACCGCGGCCGTTGCGATGGAAACCCTGGTTTCTTACATGAATGCTTGGAATTGTATTCACAGTGTGAACTGTGTTCTCCTCACTGTTTGCCTGATTGATTTCTGCCAACGCCCTGGCCAGAAATCCTCCAGCACATCATAGGGTTAATCAGCTCCCTGGATTGACAGGTCCTTCCACCTATCCTAGCTCCTCTACTTCTACCCCTTTCCTATATATAGCCGCTGCTTCCTCTTCTCTTTGCCTGCTATATTGCGTTCCTTTATAGTTAGCCTGTCATATTGTTGTTTCTCTGTGCTATTGATCTCTGCTTGTTTCTGGTTTCTCCCTTTGCCTCACGATTCTGTACCGCGCTGCCTGCCCCGTTATTGACTTGGACTGTCCGACTACTGGTTCTGTGTTCTTTGTTTGTTTGTCTTTGTCTGTGCACGCTGCTCAGTGTAGCCTTCAGTCTTCTGGTTGGGGCCGGCCTGTTAAGGAGTCGGGTTCCCCAAAAGGCAGGGACAGAGGCTGGGATCAGTGTCAGGGCCCCACTTGTCCGTGTCTTGTGTGCGTCCCTGACCATCCCTAACATTATAGCAGGCCCATACCCCAGTCTACCCTCCCGGCGGTTCAACATGAATACCGACTTGTCGGTCACTGACCGCCTAGAGGAGTTGACAACCCAATTCCAGGGCATGGCGGGACTTATAAATCGAATCTCGCAGCGTTTGGACGCCATAACAACCCCAGTACCTGGACTTTCCGCTCCGTCTGTGTCTGTATCTGCCCCTGAGTTTGTGAATCCCTGTATCCATTACAAGTCTAAGATGCTTTTACCAGATCGCTTTGATGGAAATCCGGACAGGTTCCGAACTTTCAGGAATCCTGTCACCCTGTTTTTTTCGCTTTAACTACTTTCCCACTGAGGCAGAAAAAGTAGCGGTTGTGGTGTCTCTCCTCCAGGGCCCACCTCAGGATTGGGCACTAGCTATGCCCCCTGAAGCCCTGGAGTGGAATTCAATTGACAGATTTTTTCAGGCTTTAGGTTATGTCTACGATAATCCCAACCGGGTGGCATGGCAGAAACTCACCTGCTACTATCAGCAGGGCCGCCGCCCCGCTGAATAATATTGTTCTGAGTTCCGCCAATGGTGTGCTATGAACGGGTGGTCTGACCAACCCCTTAAAACCCTCTTCAGACAAGGTCTATCTGATGCGGTAAAGGATGCTATTGTCAGCCATCCAACCCCTGACACATTAAATGAATTTATGACTCTAGCTGTGACCATTGACAGAAGACTGAGGGAGAGACGCAGGGAAAAACAAGGCAGGTCGACTTTTCAATTCAAGCAAAATTTTTCTGTAAAACCTTCTGCTACCTTCTCTGAAAATTCTCCTCTTCTATCCTCATCACCTACTCCTGAAGAAGAACCCATGGTGTTGGGTTTTACATCTGCTGCCACCAGGAAGAGACATCGTTTGGAGAATGCCTTGTGCTTTTATTGCGGAAAACCCGACCATTTCCTGAGAGACTGTCCTACTAGGCCCAAGTCACCTCAAGGAAACGCAGAACGCCCGAGTATTTCCCAGGAAGGTAACTTGGGTATACTGGTACCTGCTAACTATGGTAATAAGTTTTTTTTTGCTTGTATCCTTGGTCTCTAATTCTAAGAATTTTGCTTGTCAAGCTATGATTGACTCAGGTGCTGCTGCTAATTTTATTAGTATGCCTGTAGTCCAGGCCTTGGGTTTGGAACTACTTTCATTGAGTTCTCCCTTTTTTGTTTCAGGAGTAGATTCTACCTCCCTAATCGGGGAAGAATCAAATTTCGTACTGCTGAATAACTTTGAATGTTGGCAGTTCGCATACGGAAAAACTTTCGTTTTTTGTCATGGAGAAACTTGCTGCGGATATTATTCTTGGCTTGCCCTGGCTCCGCCTCCATAATCCTGTGTTTGACTGGAGGACCACTGAGCTGATCAAATGGGGCGACTCATGTGGTTCTCATTTGAAGAGTGTTGATCCCTTGGTGTGTGCTGTGATTAATACTCACGATATTTATGAATGTAAATCTGACATCTTAGATAGAGATGTTGCCGATAATCTGCCTCCGCACCAGCCTGATGATTGTACTATAGACCTCACTCCGGGGGCAAAGCTTAACTTGTCTGTCCCGAAGCAAGAACTAAAGCATTTGTATAGTAAGGAACCTGAAAATTTTCTTTCTCCATTGTTTATAGACTGTGCACAGTCTGGGCTAGGAGTCATAAGACTCTTAAAAATGCTCAACTAAAACAAATCAATAAAAAATGCCGATCCAGACCAAAATACCTCCGTCTTCAAGTCCCTCTAGCAAATTGTGCTCCCAAGCCTAAAAAGGGAAAAGTTGGTCAAGCCCATCACACTAAACCAAGGGGGTCTGGTGAGGGTCCGGTGGCCCCTCCTAAAGGGGGGGTACTGTCATGATCATGCCTGACAGAGCCTCAGCTTTGGGCTCTGGTCGCCGACCGCGGCCGTTGCGACGGAAACCCTGGTTTCTTACATGATGCTTGGAATTGTATTCACTAGTGTGAACTGTGTTCTCCTCACTGTTTGCCTGATTGATTTCTGGCCAACGCCCTGGCCAGAAATCCTCCAGCACTCATAGGGGTTAATCAGCTCCCTGGATTGACAGGTCCTTCCACCTATCCTTGCTCCTCTACTTCTACCCCTTTCCTATATATAGCCGCTGCTTCCTCTTCTCTTTGCCTGCTATATTGCGTTCCTTTATAGTTAGCCTGTCATATTGTTGTTTCTCTGTGCTATTGATCTCTGCTTGTTTCTGGTTTCTCCCTTTGCCTCACGATTCTGTACCGCGCTGCTGCCCCGTTATTGACTTGGACTGTCCGACTACTGGTTCTGTGTTCTTTGTTTGTTGTCTTTGTCTGTGCACGAAGCTCAGTGTAGCCTTCAGACTTCTGGTTGGGGCCGGCCTGTTAAGGAGTCGGGTTCCCCAAAAGGCAGGGACAGAGGCTGGGATCAGTGTCATGGCCCCACTTGTCCGTGTCTTGTGTGCGTCCCTGACCATCCCTAACACTGTCTCTGTGAAAAAATAAAATAAATTCACTGAGCTGTTTGCTGAGCTGTTTGGACAGAGGCAGAGCGCACGTCCTTCTGCTATGAGACGCTGACAGACACTGATCATGAACAGGAAGGGCTGTTCTATGTAAAACGAGGTCATGTGATTTTTCCAGCCAATCGCAACCATACACATCCCAGTCATGACGTCGCACACACATCTCACCCTGCTCTATTCTGTAAGCTGATTTGCTGCCCGCCAAAATGACAGGAAGCGCCGAAAATGGCGCGATATTAATAGATTATGCACAGATTTTAACCTAAATTATCGCGTGATCTAAAAAATCCGATCAACGTAAATACCGTGCCGATTTCAACTTTGTCCATAATAATCGCTCAACACTAGTAATTTACATCCAAGTGGGCATTTACAAGTTCACCAATGGGAGCAAGCTTTGAAGGAGTGTAAAGGGTTACTTGATGATAAAAAATTGTACCAAACAGCCTTAGCGTGGCATAGAACAGCAGTCGCCATCGCAAAGGACAATTATGTTGAAGTTGAATGCAATGATAAGAAGGCGAATTTAACTCATTACATGTATGCTCTTATGTCAGAACCACCTCCCTACGATCCCCAGTGTTGGACCTGCCCAATTTGTGGTCAACAGAATCCCATTTCTGCTGAATATTGTGTTAGCTGTGGGAGGGGACGACCAACCCCTATCCCTCCCTGCATTTCCCCCTCTGCCCCAATACTGGAAACACCTACTTCCTCCATCGGCCATTTTGGTGTAGCTCACTCTCCCTCTCCTACCGGAGATACTAAACAAAGCCCTGCCTCTTCCCTCGTAGGCAGCCATTTTGGTACAGTCAATTCTCCACTTCCTGTTGTCGGCCATATTAATGGAGACAATTTCCCACTTCCGGAGGTCGGCCATATTGCTACACCCGAACTTCCTACTTCCAATGGCCATATTGCTCATTTCAGATCATGGCCTACCTATGGCCATCTTGATACACCCAAAATTTCTCCAACAGTTACTCACAATGATGCAGCTGCACAGACTCATGCAATCCTTACCGGTGCACCTGCTATCCCACAACCACTCTACCCACTGCTCACTGCATCAGGAACTTTTTCTATACCTTCCTCATCTGTTGCTCCTATTCTCACATTGGGCACTGCCGAGGATACTGCAGAGGATTCTAAGTTGCCTATTGCTCTTGGAGGCTCTACCCCTAAGATGAGTCCTAAAAGAGAAGCTTCTGATCCTGAAAATGAAGATATTGTATTTTTATTTCCCCCGGATGATGAACGCAGCTCATTTCATGAAAGACCGCACTTCACTACCAGATGCTATGGCCCTATTGTGGAACCACCACCAGAGAATATCCCTATGCTGATTACCTCTATCTGGGACAATTCTCCAACACTCATGATTATTAAAGGAGATATTGTGTTCCAAGATACTACTGCTATTGTCAACCCTACTAATTCACATCTACAACTTGTAGGTGGTATGTCAGGGCAACTTGCTCGTCACGGCGGAACTGATATACAAAAGGCTTGTGATGCCCTTCTTTCCCGTGCTCAAGGCACTGCCTTCCCGGTTTCCGCTGTTCTGGTCACCCCTGCGGGCAATTTGAAGTGTAACTATATCATTCATGCTGTGGGTCCCATATATAACACTTTATCACATGATAATTGTGTTAGCCTACTGACTCAAACCATTCACAATATACTGGCTGTGGCACAAGATAATAAGTTTAAGTCTCTGTCTATACCCCTCATTTCTGCAGGCCTTTTTGACTTCCCGTCAATGCTGAGTGTGCAGACCTTACTCTATGCTTTGCTGGAACATGGACCTATCCCAACACTTAGGGAAATACGGATTGTTGTTGTAACGGATGCCATGGCCAAAAGCCTGAAGCACACTTGGTTAGCACTTACTACTTCATTTCCAAAACACGAGAAGACCCCTATCTCTCCTACGGACAAATCCGCAGGGACTTCAATGCTGCCTTTACCAGCTCCACCTGCTCCTGCCACTGACTTGCTACTTGATTGGGAAGCAGCTTTACCACCACCACCACCACCACAACCATTGATCCCTGCCAACATTTCTTCCCACACTGTGCCCCAGGATTCACTTCCTGTCCTTCCTCAAGATAATTCTTCAACCAAGGACCGACCAATTTATGTGCCTTTTAATCCCTCTCAAGTCAATAACCTGTTGACCCAGTTACCGGACCCTGACAAGAGTCCTATGCCATTTTACCGTGCTATTTCTCAAATCCAAAAAACCTACTCTGCAAACTGGAAAGACCTGTATCATGTTGCTAACATAAAAGCTGGAGAGTCCTTCTGGCCTATCATAAAGTCTGCTCTGCAAGAAGATACTGTGGAAGACACCTATGCTTACTCATCTGGAGAGGAGTTCTGCCGTAGACTTCATTCCTGGGCCAAAGAACGTTTAGCCGAGTCTTCAATCAATCTTTTCAATTCCACTCAAGGCCCCGATGAAACTGTAGAAAAATTCTACAACAGATTGTCTGCATCATTCCAAGACAATGGTCTTGACTCCAATACTAAACTTAATCAACGTTTACTGGCATCCACGTTTGTTCAAGGCCTACTTAAACCAATTCGGCAATATTTTGAAACTGTTCGTCCCGAATATGCTGAACTGCCAGGAAGCCAACTTCTCTCCATTGCGAAGGCCCAGAGTTCCTTGCTGTCTCAAGCCGATTCCTCTCATCCATTGAAAAAGACTTCTAAAGTGGCCGTTTTCCAAGAACGCGTTCCTGATCCTATACTCTATAATCAACCTATGCAAGTTTACCCTGGATATTCTACTACAAATGATTTGTGTTTTTTGAACCGGACTTCGCCTTAAGGACGTGGCAAACCTCACAGGCTCTGTTTCATCTGCCAAAAACCTGGTCATCTGGCCAGAAACTGCCGCTTCAAAGCCCATGACGACAGCAGAAATCTTGCTGCTCCTGGACGACAACATTTTCAATAGAATTCCAATCATTTCCAAACGCAGTTACAAGTTTCTGGACCACCACAGACAATATTTAATCAACAAGCACAACGCAGACCTAGATCTCAAAACAATCCTTTCACTAGACCTCTCACCAACTACAATCAATTCCAAGACACTTATCCTGATGAAGCGGCCAACTGGCCACCACCTCCTCCTCCATCACAGTTCAATTCCTACCCTCCTCAAGCATAGGATTTCGGCAAGCCTGTGTCTACTGTCCTTGTCCATTCAGCAGAAAATTCCTCAGTAACTCATTCTGGACCTGTTTTGACTGTCACTCTTCCCATCAATGGCCATCAACTTCCTTTTCTTGTAGACACAGGTGCAGCCAGATCTGTCCTGAAAACTTCTGATATTCCTCCGGATGTCATCCTTTCCCCAGATTACATTTCCTGCGTGGGAGTGGATGGACGCCCAACTCAAACTCGCTTGACTTATCCTGTTCCTGTTGGACATCATGGACTCCTATCAAGACTACTCGTTTCACCTACCTGTCCCACTAACTTGCTTGGAGCAGATCTTCTTCAAAAAATGAATGCTACTATCAGATATGATTCCTCTGGAATGTTTTTGGACTTTGATTCTCCTGTATCTCATGAAGTCACCTGCGCACTGGAAGCACGCCCAGCTCTTCCTTTGTCATCCACGATGCTGTCCATTCCTCATGATATCTTCAATCAAGTCTCTCCTGAAGTATGGTCACAAGGTCCCGATGATGTTGGCTTCCTTCCTGTTGCACCAGGCCAACTACTCGAGAAAGCTGCCGCTACACCACCTCGCTTACCCCAATATCCCTTGAAGCATGACCAAGAACTTTCTCTGAAAAATCAAATCACAGCTTTCCTGAACAAAGGGGTGCTCATCCACTGCATTTCACCTGCTAATACACCCTTGTTCCCTGTTCGCAAGAAGGTTGTCCCTGGTGAACCACAAAAATATCGTTTGGTTCAAGATTTAAGAGCAGTGAATGCTGTTACTGTCTTTGAGACCCCTGTGGTCCCCAACGCGCATGTACTTCTCAGCCAAGTGCCCTCATCTGCTACATGCTTCACAGTTTATGATCTCTGCAATGCTTTCTTCAGTGTCCCTTTACACAAGGATTCTCAATATCTCTTTGCTTTCACTTATCGTGGTACTCAACTCACCTGGACAAGATGCCCTCAAGGGGCCCAGAATTCTCCAAATCAATTCACTCAAGCTCTTCATGCCTGTCTTCAACCTTGGATGCTGGAACACTCTGAAGTCCAACTCCTACAGTATGTGGATGATATTTTACTCTGTGCTCCTGACCTTCCTACCTGTGCATCAAGTTCTCTCAGTCTTCTTCAACATTTAGCATCCATCAACTGCAAGGTTTCTAAGTCTAAACTGCAATGGTGTTGTGACAAAGTTGTTTTTCTTGGACACTGTATATCTCAAGGCACAAAACACCTTACTGATGACCGAAAGAAAGCTGTCATGTCCATCCCTTCACCTACCACTCTCAAACAACTACAGGCATTTCTGGGCCTAATCACATACTGCCGACAATGGATACCCAACGCATCTAGCCTGATGCAAAATCTCTATGCCTCTTTCCAGGACATTTCTTCACACCACAGACTCGCACCTGAGGCAGAGGCCTGCTTCCTGAGACTCAAAGAACTTATTCTCGAAGCTCCTGCTCTGGGTATCCCGGACTACTCACAGCCTTTCCACCTCTTTCTCTCCGAACATCATGGCCATGCCTCTGGTGTTTTGGCTCAAAAACATGGAGATCGTATGAGACCTCTAGGATACTACTCATGCAAGATAGATCCTGTCACACAGACTGCTCCTACTTGCCTCAGAGCTGTTGTCGCTGCACAACTCCTTCTTGACAAGATTCAAGACATCATTTTGGGACATCCTGTGACTATCTTGGCACCTCATGACCTTCAAGGGATCTTGAAACAATCCCAACAACCTCACATCTCAAAGCAACGTAATCTTCGACTACAATGCTCATTACTGATGCCTGAAAATGTAACCTTGAAGAGATGCACTACCCTCAACCCAGCCACCCTGCTTCCTCTCTCAAGGGGGGAAGATGGAGACCCGAATACCACACAAGAAGAAGATGAAGACACTTCCGATGATCATGACTGCCTTGAACAGATGGAGGCTGAAACTTCCCACCTTCCTACTGTCTCTGTTTCCAAGCTGGAGAACCCTGATTATGTCTTCTTTACAGATGGATCCAGATATGCAGATGAACAAGGACGATTCCATACAGGATTTGCTGTGGTTACCTTGCAGGAAACCGTAAAGGCTGCATATTTACCTTCGAGTATGTCAGCCCAGGAAGCTGAACTTTGGGCTGTAACAGAAGCTTGCAAGCTCGTTGAAGGAAAGACTGTGAACATATACACTGACTCAGCCTACGTGTATGGAGTGGCCCATGACTTCGGCCTGAAGTGGGCCCTGCAAGGTTTCCAGACAGCTAGTGGAATGCCAATCAAGAACCAAGAGGCTGTTCAGACCTTGATGTATGCTCTCCAGCTGCCGGCCCAAGTGGCTGTCTTGAAAACCAAAGCTCATGGGAAAATGGAGACAGAGGAGGCCAGGGGCAATTACAACGCTGATCAGGCTGCAAAGGCCGCAGCCCTCCTCCCAGTAATTCGAGAGAAAGCAGGAGTGGCTGTATACGTACTCACAAGAACAGAGAAGAAGAAGCTAGAAGAAAAGAAGAAGATAGAAGAAAGAGAAGAAGAGGAAGCTAAGAAGAATGAAGAGGAAAGGAAAAGAGAAGAGGATGAAGAACAGAATCAAGGAAAAAATATACTGAACCCAGGTGCTGACCTGCTGAGACAATTTCAAACCCAAATAAGCCCAAAGGAAAGGAGGAGCTGGGAGGAAGAGGGAGCTGAGATGCAGCAGGATGGATTCTGGAGGAAAAAAAATAAACTTTGTCTACCAAGGGCATTATATCCAGCTGTAATCCAATGGGCTCATGGCATTACACACAGAGGAACAAACCAAATGATTTCTTCCATTAGCAAGATATATCTGGCACCGGGAATTTCGACCACAGCAAGAAATTATTCCAAGAGTTTTGAAATATGCAATGCTTGTAACCCAGGAGGACTGGTAATAAAGGCCACAAAAGCATCTGACCAAACCATTGTACCCCTTCCAACGGATCCAGATTGACCACATTGAGTTGCCCAAGAGTGGGAAATACAAGTATGTCCTAGTGGTGGTGGATATGTTCTCTGGGTGGCATGAGGCCTACCCAGTCCCTAATATGACTGCAAAAACTACTGTAAAAAAGCTGCTGACTGAATTAGTGTGCAGGTTCGGAATCCCAGAAGTTATAGAGTCTGATCAAGGACCTGGATTCACAGCAGAAGTAACCAAAGACATGTGGAAGCTAGTTGGGGCTGACCTTGGATTGCAAACCCCATACGATCCCCAGAGCTCGGGGAAGGTCGAGAGGATGAATGGAGAACATTATTCTCCCATTATACAAGTCACTGGTTAGACCACACATGGAATATTGTGTACAGTTTTGGGCATCAGTGCACAGGAAAGACATTGTAGAGCTTGAACAGGTACAAAGGCGGGCAACAAAAATAATAAAAGGACTGGGTGGATTACAGTACCCAGAAAGATTAGCAAGATTAGGGTTATTTAGTTTAGAGAAAAGACGGCGTCGGGGGGGACATAATAAATATGTTTAAATGCATCAAAGGTCAATTTAGAGATCTCTCCCAAGATTTATTTATACCCAGGGCTGTATCTAGAACAAGGGGGCATCCTCTACGTCTTGAGGAACGAACGTTTCTACATAAACATAGAAAGGGATTCTTTACTGTAAGAGCAGTGAGACTATGGAATTCTCTGCCAGAGGGACTTGTCATGGTGAATTCAATAACGGAGTTCAAAAATGGTTTAGATGCATTCCTGGAGCGTAATAATATAACAAGTTATAGTGTCTAGGATTCAGGAGAGGGGTCATTGATCCAGGGATTTTTCTGATTGCCTGATTGGAGTCGGGAAGGAATTTTTCCCTAAAATGAGGACAATTGGCTTCTACCTCATTGGGGTTTTTTGCCTTCCTCTGGATCAACACCTTAGCACAACAGGCTGAACTGGATGGACGTCTTGTCTTTTTTTGGCCTTACAAACTATGAATCTATGAATGCCAAACTTAAAAACAAAATCCTCAAAGCGAGTAAGGAAACATCACTTCCGTGGCCAGAAATCCTACCCATCGCCCTGTACTCTGTCAGAAACACCCCTAGGCAGCCCACTGGTCTCACACCTTATGAGATATTATTCTTAGGCCCGCCTAGGTTAGGACAATACTATCCAAAACAGTTGAGTGCAGGGAATGATAACCTTGTAAAATATGTCATAAGTCTGTGTAATGAATTGAAACTAACCCATGCCACAGTGTTTTCCTCTATTCCAGATCCTGACTCAGATCAGAGCACCCACAAAATACAACCTGGAGATTTTTTGTGGGTAAATAAACATGTCATAGATTCTCTGGAACCTAGATTTGAAGGATCATACCAAGTTCTTCTGGTGTCCCCAACCTCAGTGAAACTATAAGGAAGACCTACTTGGGTGCATGCCTCACACTGCAAGAAAGCTCCTGGAGCCTAGAAATCATCATGAATCACTCCTTTATCCTTTATTACATTTGTGTTGTTTGGGTGTGTGTGAAAATACAAGGGGAACGACCCAGGGGGTTGGCTGGTGAATTCAAAGCTAGAGATCAGAATAAACCAAGACTCGAACCAATAATACCACAAATAAGGATAAACAAAGTAACATAAAGAAAGGTCTTGCCACCTATTCTGGAGTGGCAAGGCATTTTGTAGAAACCCACAAAGGAGACATACACAGCCTTACCTGTTTTGGCATTGAGAAAGTGGAAAGACCCGATAGGGGCGGAGATTGGCAGCATAAGGTCCGTATGAGAGAGGCCTTTTGGATCTTGCAGTTGCAGACCCGTATGCCGACTGGATTAAATCTCCGCAACGATCTGGCTTATATCTATTAGTATGTTTATTCATTATCTATCTATATATGGATTTAAGCAATGTATAGCTTTAAATATGTCTGAATGGTAACTTTGTTTTTAATAGTAAGGAGGAGTGTCATATGAGTAGTTTATCAATGAAACCCAGCAACAGGAAGTCACGTGATTAATTATGTAGACAGATTCCTCATATATAACTAGCACTCCAAGCTGAACTAACATACTGTGAACAAGGGTTCAGTATTTTGCCCGAAACGTGTCAGTTTTTGCTACTGTCAGCGCCATTACTGTTTTATCCTAGTGCATGAAGATTTCAATAAAGGACCGGCATTTTATTCCTCTTGTGAGAAGCGATTCTTTTGTGGTTTTCTACATTGAGTGTCCTGTGACTGGGGACTGAATCCGCCCAAGCAGGATCCTAACCGGCAGAGGGAGTTACCAGGTGATTTGAAACTGCAATCAAGGTGAGCTGTGAAAACCCTCTACATGTTTAAAGTGTTACGTATGAAGTTCAATCTTTTGAAGGGACTTTTTCTCACCAGCAGATCATATATTACACACCAATAATAGGAACCCCTCTTCAATACTTATGCCTAAAGGTGCACTAAGGATAACAGTTTAAAGATATATATGATTAAACATATATGTATTGGCATACATTTATACCTTAATTCTATACTCACCAACTTTCAGTTATGATAAGATATAATATAATGGACAGACAATCAAAGTTGGCAGAGGTATTTGGAGATAAAGAAAATACTACAACTAAGGGGAATGAGTTGAAAGATATTATGAGAACATGGGAAAAAATACATATTCAAGAACTTGGGACCGAAATTCTTTAAGCACATATCTAGAGAAAAAAATTATTCCCCGAGGATTACGCATAAGAAAAAATCCCACATTTAGTTATACTCCAGAATTCCAATGTAAATGGAATGAAATATTGACGGATTGCTCCATAAATCTCATTAAATTAATCATTGAATTTGAAAATAAAAAACTGGTAGAGATTGAAACCCAAATTGAAGATCTTAATAACCAAATTACTACATATCAAGATGATCCAGATTTAGAAAAAATGAAAAATAATATTCAAATTAATATAAATAAAATCGAAAAAATCATCATGGAAACGAAAAAACAAAAATATCAAAGAGATGTGGAAGATTACACCAATGACAAAGTATATACGTGGAAAAATGAAATTAATCAGAGACATTCAAGATCTATTCTGAGGACATCCAAACGTCTAACAAGGACATTCAAAGAGGTCAGTTTCTCAGACTTAGATCACACTGATGATATTACCTCTGATTCTGACCATACTTCAAGAGAACGATCCATTACGAGAGGAGTAGCTAGCAATAAGGATAACAAATAGAAAAAGGAATCAAATTAATCTGATACATCTACCCATGATCTACAGGCAAAAAACGGGACAGACATTCCAACAAAGGCAAAATTAAAAGGACAGACAAGAAGGAAATTTTGAGTCCCAAACTGAATGAGAGCACTACTGATTTTGATGTTGTATGCTTAACTCCTTTTGTCCTTACAGGTACCCAGTATGAAGTGTTGAGAAGGGGTCTTAGTTTCGCACCTACGTGGGATTTCTCCCTTTTCAACACTTTATTGGATTTAAATAAATTTATAAGGGCTCTTACTGTCAAAAAACATTTTTCCGAGGTTCAGTTCCCAGGTAATACTGAGACAAATGGTGAAGTAGAATTACACTCAGAAACATTTGAAACATATAACCTCGATAGTGAATTTGATAAATTAACCTTTAAAGAACAACAGGCTCTCATCACCTTAAAACAACTAGACACTGAGGAATATGACCAACAAAAAATAAGCTCCACTGATGTAAAACTTACATACAGTAATCCTACATTTTATCCTATCAGATCACGTGTTCCAGCAATGGAGGCATTTCAAATTGTCATGGAATGGGACCTGAAGGAATTACAAACCAAAAAAAGTACATCTTTGCATAAAAAGAGAAATATGACTAAAAATGAGTACATTGCCCTGAAACAACTAAAAGAAAATAAAAATCTTAGGATTAAAAAATCGGATAAGGGAGGAACTACAGTCATTTTGGATACAGATCTCTATGAAATGTTATGTAGAAATATACTAGGGTATACTGAAACTTATCGCAAGTTAAGGACTGATCCCACTTCTGTTTTCCAGAAAAAATTAACCAAATTGCTTGATGATGGAGTCCAATTAGGCGTACTGGACACAAAACAAAGAAAGTATTTGGAAAATGAGCATGTTCAAACCCCAGTGTTCTACGGGGTACCAAAATTACATAAAAATCAGTTTCCACCAAGCTTGAGACCCATTGTGTCCAGTACAAATAGTCTTACTTCAAGATTAAGCGATTTTGTGGATAAACATCTACAATTACTGGTCCATACTACCTCAGGCTATCTTAGAGATAGCAAAATGGTGTTACAAACTTTTAAGGGATTTCCATGGACAGACGAGTATACCTGGGTTACCCTTGATGTAGTCAGCCTTTACTCAACTATCCCACAGGCATTAGGACTACCGGCTATACAGTTTCAGCTACATAAATCGAGTGCATATGAAGAGAATGTTATTTTATTTCTATTGGAAAGCATAGATTTTTTGTTCAAACATAATTTCTTCAAGTTTGACAAGGATTTTTTTATACAGATCATGGGCATCCCTATGGGAGCTACCTCCTCACCGGCGATCGCAAACCTATATATGTCATGGTGGGAATACCAGGTCATATTTCATTCTGATAACCCCTATGCAGTCAGCATTCTCTGGTATGGGCGCTACATAGATAACCTCATGATAGTTTGGAGAGGGAGTGTGGCATCCATACCAGAGTTTGTTGCATATATCAACGAGAATTCATTTAATCTTAAATTTACATATTCTAGTCATAAGAAAAACATTACTTTTCTGGATATACACTTGTGGGGAGATACAAAAAACTCTGTTGTAAAAACTACATTGTATCGTAAGCCCACAAGTGGGAACACTATACTAAGAGCGAATAGCAGTCACTCTCATCATACAGTGGATTCCATCCCGCTAGGAGAATTTATCAGGGCAAGGAGAGCCTGCACAAATGATGATGATTATGAGAAGGAAAAAAATCTGATTACCCAACGTCTAAAATTGAGAGGATACAAACAAACACAAATAAACAAAGCGCTACAAAAAATGAAAGATAAAACACAGGAGGATTTTTTAAATAATGATCCCCATAAAAATGCTAAAAAAGAAAAATATGATTTCAAAAAAGGTTTAGTTTTTTCCACTCCCTATAGTGTAGATTTTCATAACATCAAAAAAATCTTTTACAACAATTTAAATATACTAAGACAGGATACAGCTTTAGCTAATTTCATTGAAAATGGTGTTAAATGTATACCAAAGAAAAACAGGACGATAGGTAATGAGATCTCACCTAGCAATTTTAAAAAACCCAAAAGGGATAATAAAATATGGTTTGCTCAAACTGGATTTTTTCCATGTGGGGGACGGAGGTGCAACATATGTACACTTGCCAAAAAAAGTCAAAAATTTAAGGCAAATGAAACAAGTACTAAAGAATATACAATACGTAATTTCATAAATTGCGATACTGATCACGTTATTTATGGTATCAGATGTAACACTTGTGACAAATTATATATAGGATCTAGTATACGCAAATTTAAGACCCGCATCTCTGAACATTTAAGTAACATAAAGAAAGGTCTGGCCACCTATTCTGGAGTGGCACGGCACTTTGTAGAAACCCACAAAGGAGACATACACAGCCTTACCTGTTTTGGCATTGAGAAAGTGGAAAGACCCGATAGGGGCGGAGATTGGCAGCATAAGGTCCGTATGAGAGAGGCCTTTTGGATCTTGCAGTTGCAGACCCGTATGCCGACTGGATTAAATCTCCGCAACGATCTGGCCTATATCTATTAGTATGTTTATTCATTATCTATCTATATATGTATTTATGCAATGTATAGCTTTAAATATGTCTGAATGGTAGCTTTGTTTTTAATAGTAAGGAGGAGTGTCATATGAGTAGTTTATCAATGAAACCCAGCAACAGGAAGTCACGTGATTAATGACGTAGACAGATTCCTCATATATAACTAGCACTCCAAGCTGAGCTAACATACTGTGAACAAGGGCTCAGTATTTTGCCCGAAACGCGTCAGTTTTTGCTACTGTCAGCGCCATTACTGTTTTATCCTAGTGCATGAAGATTTCAATAAAGGACCGGCATTTTATTCCTGAGAAGCGATTCTTTTGTGGTTTTAAACAAAGGTGTAGATTGGATAAATAGTATCCATTATAACCAACAGAGATTTGTAAACCACACCCGAGAAATCCTGCAAAGCATAGTTGAGCAATCAGAACCCATATCAATCATGGCCTACCAAAATAGCCTAGCATTGGACAAGATCTTAAAAGACACTCACAAGGGGGGATTGTGAGAAAATAAAGTGTGAAGGTTTCTTTAGGAGTGACCGTTCTTGGTTTCCAGACCCTAGAATTTCTATCAGTCTTTATCCCTTATATTTCCAGTAAACCCAACATATTCATTATCTTTCAAATTTTCCAGGTTTCCCTAATATGGATTGCCAGCAATGCATAAATTGTCACTGCTAGGGACTGCTCTGAGGTAGCACCTGGCGGTCATGTGGTCAACAATCATCCTCACCATCAGAGGCAATGTGGAAGAGGCTGGCGATCGCTTAGTTACGCCCCCTTGGAGCAAGCCTGGTAGTGATGCAGCGGGTTTATTACCTGCTCCACCTGTCCATGTAGCCATCCAAACATGGTGACACATATTCATCCTAGCTCAAGTTTAGAAGGGGTAAGAGGGACAGAGTTTAATTTTTTAGGGGGGACTGTCAGGTGTGGGAATTCATTAAGAATTGACTGAAAACATTAGAACTCTGTTTTTACCTTTCATATCCATTGATTAGATCTAGACATTGTCTCTAAACTCTTTGCATGAATCATTCTCTATCCCTATTTCCCTTGACCAGTTAAATCAGATATTATATGCTTGAAATGCACAGCTTTTTGCAAGAAAATTACCTTCAGGATGTACCTGTCCTGAATGATGCTGGACATTAAAAATGGATTCACTATGGATTACTAAGAAGATAGCTTAAGCAAAAGCAGACTAACATGGCATAGAGAACATTTGTTTCGACATCCAGTATCCGGCACAGTAAACAAATCGGACGGTTTTAAACAACTTGAACGGTTTAACATTGTGCAAAACATGCAGAAATGTATATTACCATATAAAGAACTTGTACTTGATTTCTTACTAACTCCTCCCATCACATGTCAAGTCACCAATGGTCAAATAACACATACTGTGACAAATGCTTACGTAACAAGTGATATAAAATCTCATGTACTTCCCTGTATTAAACAGAGTTATATTATCCATCACTCTGACTGGATAGCATTACTTGGGGACTCCGCTGTTTACAGCAATTTGGCAGGATTTTCCTAAATACTCACTCATCATCTTCACCACATGTCTCGCTGAGACGATATCTGTACCTGCACCTGTAGTAGCTCCACCTTACGTTGCCATTGCCAGTCCCAGCCTATATCTGCCTTCCCATTACCACGGTGCATCATCCTCTTTGAGGTCTTGGCTCACCAGCTTCTGTATGATCTAGTAAAGGTGGCTGTCATTTTCAGCCTGCTCACAGGTGAAGCCTTGGGCATGGGCTACACCCCTCTGAAAGCGAGGGGACCCATTGACTGTGAATCTTCAGGATTCCTATGCGCCTTCCGTAATGTTTTTGAACAGCCTGGGCACAGTACCTCTACTGCATCTTCTTTGCTCCGCCTCAGACACGGCAATTCCACGGTGGGCCAATACGCCGTTCAGTTCTGCACATTGGTCTCTGAGCTCACCTGGAATAATGAGGCCCTTGTGGCACCTTCTGGGAGGGCCTGGCCAGTTGAATCAAGGTCGAGCTGGCTGGTTATGACCTTCCATCTACCCTGGATGACCTCATCACTTTAATTACCAGGTTTAATATCTGTTTTTCATAGAGAGATTTGGAGCTACGCCAGCAGAAATTGTCCTCCCAGCCTTGCCTTGCACATGTCTTCTCAAGCATCCTTCACTGGGAACCGTGCCTCCTCAAGATGAACCCATGCAGGTGGACAGTGTCCATATCACACATGAGGAAAGCACTCGTCGGCGCAGTCTGAACCTGTGCATGTACTGTGGCAGTGCCAAGCACTTCCTAAAAAACTGCCCAGTCCACCTGTCTGTGCCCCTACAACCCCAATGCCAAGGTCTAATGGCAATCCTCTGTGAAGAAGTCTCTGTTTCTCATCCAACCACTCTGGTCACTCTCAGTTCTGCTTTTGGCTTCTTGTTCCAAGTCCCTGCCATTCTGGACTCCGGTTCCTCTGAGAACTTTATCCATCTGTCTCTGGTTTCCAGGTACTGTCTGCCTGTGTTCCATCTAGAAAAGCCTCTTCGATTTTCCTCTATCAATGGGGAAATTCTGAATAAACCTCTAAAGCATTTTATACTTTCTCTAAAGCATTTGATACCGTGCCACATAAAAGGTTGGTAAGTAAAATGAGAATGCTTCGGCTGGGGGAAAATTTGTGCAAGTGGGTAAGCAACTGGCTCAGTGATAGAAAACAAAGGGTGGTAATTAACGGTACATACTCAGACTGGATCCCTGTTACTAGTGGGGTACCACAGGGTTTAGTATTGGGCACTATCCTCTTTAATATTTTCATTAATGATCTTACACATGGATTGCACAGTAGAAAATCGATCTTTGCAGATGATACTAAGCTCTGTAAAGTAATCAATACAATAGAGGATAATGTGTTATTACATAGGGATCTGGATAAGTTGGAGGCCTGGACAGAGAAGGTTATGCACATGGAAAGGAAAAATCCATTACATGATTACATGTTAAATGGAAAAACGCTGGGTAAAAGTGACATGGAGAAGGACTTGGGAATCCTGGTGCACAGTAAACTTAATTGTAGCAGCCAGTGTCAGGCAGCAGCTGCCAAGGCAAATATGATTATGGGGTTTATTAAAAGGGGCTTAGATGTACATGATAAGAACATTATTCTACCATTATATAAGTCACCGGTTAGACCACACATGGAACATTGTGTACAGTTTTGGGCACCCGTGCACAGGAAAGACATTGTAGAGCTTGAACAGGTACAAAGGCGGGCAACAAGAATAATTAAAGGACTGGGTGGACTGCAATACCCATAAAGATTAGCAAGATTAGGGTTATTTAGTTTAGAGAAAAGACGGCTTCAGGGGGACATAATAAATATGTTTAAATATATTAAAGGTCAATATAGAGATCTCTCTCAAAATTTATTTATACCCAGGACTGTCTCCAGAACAAGGGGGCATCCTCTACATCTTGAGGAAAAAAAGTTTCTACATAAACATAGAAAGGGATTCGTTAGAGCAGTGAAACTGTGGAATTCTCTGCCAGAGAAAATTCCCTAAAATGAGGACAATTGGCTCCTGCCTCATTGGGGTTTTTTGCCTAGTTCTGGATCAACACTTTAGCACAAGAGGCTGAACTGGTTGGACTTCTTGTCTTTTGTCGGCCTTACAAACTATGTAACTATGTAACCTGTTCTGTTCTGTACCAAGCCTCTGTTTCAACAGGTGGGGAGGTCCCACAAGGAGAAGATCTCTGTTCTGTTAGTTGCTACTTATGATGGATCATACTCAGAGGATGTCTTCAGGCACTTTATTACATGAGGTGTTAGCTGCCATTACACATGTGTATGATCAGGTCCCTGACCACTGAACCAACAAGTTGCAATGTCATTGCAGTACACACACGCACAAGTAGTGAGACCCCTAGAGGTCATACAGTATATAACATATTGCTACATCCTCTGTCTTTTAACTGGATTAACAATGAAAAATAATAAAATACAACAGTTAACATGATCAAGTTAGAGATAACTATAATACAGTACATTTAGATATAATCCTTGAAGTGGGCAGGCTTTCTGATCACTCTGCCAGCTCTAGTAACATAAGAAGTGTTATTCTTCTGTTTCTGGTAATCTGCCTTCTGATATCACCTGTTTCTTTTGCAGAATCCTTACAATGATAGTCAGTAGAACTTGTGGGTTCTTGGCTTATACTTGTTGCCTCATTGTCTTGGTTGTCAGGATACTGTTCAAAAGGCCGTGAATCATCTTGTTCAAGTGTTTTCCTCAGAAATCTCAGATATCATAGTGGTCTTCTTGTTTCCTCTGTTACAATTTCATAGGATCATGGTCCTAGTTTCTGGAAAACCTTTGCTTTTTGCCAGTGTTTGTCGTATTTTCTGCTTGGCTGCTCCCGTATGTGATCATTCCTTTAAAGAAAAGGCAGATTCTTTGCAGACTTATTGTAATAGAAAGCTTGCCTGTCTTGATTGTTCTTTAGTTTAGCTTTAAAGGGGTATTCTCGCTACAAAGATCATATCTCAGATTATGGGGACAATAAAAATAATCACTTTTGTAATTGGTATGCATTACCTAAGTCACTTACTGTAGAAGATATGAGCTTTTCTGTGCATCTACAGCTGTTTCTGCAGCTGCTGGTCGGGACACGCCCCTTTTCTGTGATTGGCTGACTGACATTTCATTCAGCCTGTCGGGATACGCCCCCAGACAGGAAACGCCCTGGACACGCCCCCTGCACTGTGATTGGCTGCCTGCACACTCTGTGTTTACTCCCCTCTGAGCTGTGAGAAACCAAAAGTGAAACCAGCTATCTGAGAGGGCTCTATACTCCCAGCTCTAAGGTGAACGATCTGGGCAATTACTGACTGTTTAACTCTCCCCTCCCATCTAGATTCACTCTCCCCTCATATAACACAGTCATATCCTGTGCTCCATCCATATAACACAGTCTTATACAGTCTCCGGCCTGATAGCAGAGAGGGAGGGGGGGGGGGGCAGTGTGCTTGCCTGACATGTGTTTCATCAGTTCAGACTGTGTGTATAACTGTTTATATCATAGCAAGGAGCTTGTGGAGCCTGAAGCTGAAGGCTCTGCAGACATAAAGAGCATAGCAGGAGGCTGCAGAGCTATCCTCTCCAGACATCCTTCCCCTTCCACTGCACACACAGAATGATGATGTCACAACTCTTCAGTGAGGGGAGACATGCCTCCTGGCAGGAGAGACAGGCCTGCTGAGAGATGAGACTCGCCCCTGGATTTGAAATTGAACATGCTAGAATTAGCTTAAGTGTATGAATGGTTCAAACGATAAAACCCCTTTAATGTTTCCCACCAACTTTGGCTTTAACAGATGATAAGCAGTTGGTAAGAGCTACTCATGAGTCTCTGTGCCAGACTGCTGTCTAGGCCTTGGGTGGGTGTGTTTCTGTGATCCAGTATACACAAATATACATCTGTAATAGATATACTAAAAGAAAATAGGTGGCACCGGTATACACTTCACTCAGTCCATTGATCAATCAACCGCATATATCACGCTAGTGTTTAGATCTTCAGCTAGCCCGTATATTTTCAGCAAGTGGGTTGGTGCTCAGTGAATGCAGCAGTAACAGGCTATATCCAAATAAGCAAGAAAGATTTATCACGACACTCACCCCTTATCTTCTGAAATTTCTTTTATTAGACAAAGTTAAAAACAGGGAATCGGCACAGTTAGCAAGCACTCTTCAGCCAGTAACAAACATTCCGCTGCTCTAGCCGCTGTAGCCTACGGCCGTTTCGCGTTCTCCAAAGCTTTCTCAAGGCATGATGGGAAGTGTGACGTAAACCTGTCTATTTAACTTCTCTCTCGTGCTCGTTACATTCTATCATACAATGCAAATACAAAATAACATCTTAAAAACTATAATACCTAACATTACTACTATCCTACTACTACTCATATAAACATGATTATAAAAATGACGATAGGTCATTTCTATCGTTTAGACCTAATGAACCCAATGCCTCAGTACGCAGAATCCACTCTGATTCAACCTGTAACAATTTCTTTTGTCTATCTCTGACAATTTTATCTAGGGTTATGCGTTCTATACCAGCAAATTGAATGTGTGAAAAGTCTCCTAAAAGAACCTCCTGCATGTGTGAAATGAATCTCGGAGCTTCCTTACCTGTTCTAACAGAGTAGAAATGTTCTCGAATTCTTGTAAATAAAGGACTAATAGTTTTTCCTATGTAAAAAAATCCACATTTACACCACAATACATAAACTACAAAATCAGTTTGACAGGTAATCAAATCTTTAACGTTATGTCTAATCTGACCAATGCACAGACATATGAAAAACTGGATAGGGATCCAGCTATGCAGTTTAAAGGAAGGCTACAGACACTGCTACAAAGGGGGATACATAAAAATGTTCTATCAAAACGATTGGCAGAAAGGTTATTTATTGAGAAACCGTCTAAACCTAAATGGTACTTTTTGCCAAAGATACACAAATGTATGGAACGTCCACCTGGACGACCAATTGTGGCTTGCATTGGTTCAATTACTGAACCAGTTTCTCAATATTTGGACTGGTTGTTGCGTCCACTGTTGGAAAATGTCTCCTTATTTTTATTGGATACGAAAACATTGTTGAAAAATCTGGAGGATTTAAATGTATGTCCGGGATATAAGTTGGCATCCATAGATGTTGTGAGCTTGTATACGAGAATTGCACATGATGATGGTATTAAAGCAGTGAGATCCTTTTTATTAAGATCGAATAGAGAGGTAGTATTTGTGGATTATGTCTGTGAACTGTTACAGTTTGTATTGAGGCACAATGCATTTTGTTTCAATGGACAGTGGTATAAACAATGTACTGGTACGGCCATGGGAACTCCAGTTGCCCCCACATTCGCGAATTTGTTTTTGGCTTGTTGGGAGGAAGATCAGATTTACAGTATAAAACAATCCCTTTTTGAAGTATTTGGTCCACTGGTCGAGATTTATCGACGATATACTCATAATATGGTCAGGTTCAGAAATGGAGTTTAAAAAGTTTGTGGAGTATATTAGTCAGAATGAAGTAAATATGCAGTTTACAGCTAATTTTGGAAATAATAAAATTGTGTTTCTGGATGTTGAAATTGAAATTAAGGATGAAATAATTGTAATAAGAGGCTACAGAAAACCCAATGCCACTAATGCCCTTTTACATTTTGGAAGTTTTCATTCAGATCATGTAAAAAGATCTCTTCCTTATGGCCAGTTTTTACAGTTGAGACGTAATAACAGTGATTATTCGGATTTTATTGAACAATCTATGGAATTGATTGAGAGACTTAGATCTCGTGGTTATGATGAAATAATAATATCAAGAGCATTTTCAAGGGCAATAAGACAAGATTGAAAGAAATTGTTGTATAAGAAAAGGAAGAAAGGAGAAGTAAACAAATTTATATTCTCGTTTGAGTACAGTAATATGTCAGAAATGATAAAAAGATCAATTAGAAAAAATTGGCATTTGTTGGAATTAGATGAGGATTTGAAAGAAAGAACGAAGTTGCCTCCTATTATATCATTCAGACGATGTAAAAATATACGAGATGAGTTGGTACATAGTGATTATGGAAAAAACAAAAAGAGTTGGTTAAATAACTTGGTTCCGATTGGAAATTATAAATGTGGTAATTGTTCATTTTGTAGGTATATGAGAAACGAAAAGTCCATACAGATTGGTCAGATTAGACATAACGTTAAAGATTTGATTACCTGTCGAACTGATTTTGCAGTTTACGTATTGTGGTGTAAATGTGGATTTTTTTACATAGGAAAAACTATTAAACCGTTATTTAAAAGAATTCGGCAACATTTATACTCTGTGAGAACAGGAAAGGGGGCTCCTAGATTCATTTCACACATGCAGGAGGTTCACTTAGAAGACTGTTCAGACATACAATTTGCTGGTATAGAACGTATAACCCTAGATAAAAATGTCAGAGATAGACAAAAGAAATTGTTACAGGTTGAATCAGAGTGGATTCTGCGTACTGAGGCATTGGGTTCATTAGGTCTAAACGATAGAAATGATCTATCGTCATTTTTATAAACATGTTTATATGAGTAGTATTAGGATAGTAGTAATGTTAGGTATTATAGTTTTTTAAGATGTTATTTTGTATTTGCATTGTATGATAGAATGTAACAAGCACGAGAGGGAAGTTAAAAAGACGGGTTTACGTCACACTTCCCATCATGCCTTGAGAAAGCATTGCAGAACACGAAACGGCCGTAGGCTACAGCGGCTAGAGCAGCGGAATGTTTGTTACTGGCTGAAGAGTGCTTGCTAACTGTGCCGATTCCCTGTTTTTAACTTCGTCTAATAAAAGAAATTTCAGAAGATAAGATATACATCTGTACCTGCCTGTTTTGTTGTCTGCATGAGTCTTTTGGCTGTTTCTACTGCTGATTCTGTGTTTCCATTAATCTGAGGATATCATGGAGAAGATGTATGGTGTTCCAATTCCCATATTTTGCTGAATGTTTTAAACTCTTCTGATGTAAACTGAGCAGTGTTGTCAGAAAAATTATATCTGGAATGCCATACAAATGGGCCTTGAGTTTTTTTTATCACTGTGCTCACACTTGTGTCCTGCAAATACTTGTGTCCTTGTCCTGCAAACACTTGCATCCTGCACCTTCCAGAAGTTGAAAATATAGTTTACTGTTATCAGGTATTCTTCGTCATTCCATGTGAACAAGTCTGTTCCTTTTTTAATATGGCCTATGTGGAATTTCATGTGGTTGCAATGTCTCCTTTTTTTACTTATCACTGCAGAATGTGATATATGTTATATAATTTTTAATGTGGTGATTTATTCCTGGCCAATACACAAATTCTCGTGCTCAGCGTACACATGTTTCCATGCTTAAGTGAGAAGAGTGCAATGTTTTCAGTATGCCTCTTCTGTGAAGTTCTGTTATAACAACCCTTTTCTCCTTTAAAAATGATTCATTGCTGTCAGTTCATCTCTTATGTGAAAGAACGGAGAAACTTCCTTTGGAACATGTTGCTTCTACTTAAGCCAGTCCTGAAAGATGACAGTCTTCAAGATCTGGAGAGTTCTATCCTTATTGGTGCACATCTGTCAGCCTATCTTTTGACACTGCAAGGTAGTCACACAAATTGATGACTTTAGTGTCATTCTCTTCATCATTTGTGACAGGTAAGTAAGCTCTGCTTAGAGTATCTGCAATCAGTAAGTCTCTTCCTGGACAGGAGCATATGTCAAAATCATATTTCTGAAGTCGTAGTCTCTTGGGGGCATTTAGTTTCTTTGTAATGCTCTCCAAAGGTCTGTGATCCGAATGTACTGTTACTTGTCGACCATAGGTGTACTGGAGGAACTTCTCCATCCCAAATACCATAGCCAGTATTTCTTTCTCAATTTGAGCATATCTCTGCCCTGCTGTTTTCAGAGCTCTGCTTGCAAAGGTGATTGACTGTCCTGCAATAATCTGACTCCCAGGCCTTTTTCTGCAGCATCACATTGCACCATCACTTCTCGGTCTGGATCAAAATACTTTAGGGTTACTACATCTACAATAGCCTTCTTTACTGACTGGAAAGCAGAGTTCTGACTTTCTGTCCATTCCCAAAGCGCATCTTTGTGGGTTAAATGTCTTGGTGGCTCACACATGTCTGACAGATGACTGCAAAATTTGGAAAGATAATTTACCATGTCCAGAAATCGTTTACTCCACAAACATGAGTAGGGGTAGGCAAATCTTGCATTGCTCCCACCTTGTCCGGATCTATTTTCAAGCCACTTGAGGTCAAAAGATATCAAATATATGAAACTTGTCATTTTTAATTTGAACTTATCTATGTTCAGCTTTATTCGTTTTGCTCTACATTTGTTCAAAAATCATATCATCTTCTGATGATGATCCTTTATTATAGATTCTATATTTTCACCATCTCCCACTATTAATATATCAGCTGCCATTGTTTTTACTCCAGGAAGTCCTTACAAAACCTGCATCAATTTCTGTTGGAACACCTCTGGAGTAGGTTTTAATCCCATGGGTATTCTCAGCCATTGATAGCGTCCAAATGGAGAAGAAAATGTCAATAAACTTGATGCTTCACCCAGTTCCACATGCCAGAATCCATTTTTAACATAACATACAGAAAATATTTGAGCCTTTGATAGATCCGGGAGAACATCATCTATTGTCGGCATTGGGTAATGATTTCTTTTCAGCGCTTTGTTGAGTGGCTTAGGATCAATGCATATTCTTAACTTACCGGATGATTTCTGCACTATGACCAAACTGCTGATCCACTCTGTACTCTTATCGACTGGTGCTATGATGCCTCGCCTCTGTAAATCTTGCAGTTCTACTTTCAGTGGTTGCATTGAAGATATTGGCACTATTCTTGTAGGTAATCTGGTAGGCTGCACTATCTTATCAATTTCTAGCCTATATTTACCTTTAAAACACCCATCACCTTGAAATAAATCGGCATACTCCGTATTTATTTTCTGAAAATCCAAATTGCACTGTTTTTAGCTTGGGATCTTATATACTCTGGAAAACTTCAACAGACATAATGTTCTGAAACTTTACTTTTAAGTACACTGCCTGAACTGCTTTTACTCCCAATAATGGTACATGGTTCACCCCAGCAGCACGGTGAATTCAACTCTATAATTCTTTCTGTTACATGGGTTCCATATTGTAAGTTTACATGTTCCCATAGGTTTCAGAACACTTTTGTTGTACATCACCGGTACCTTGTCAGTTGGCTCAATGGAAACCTGTTTGTTCAGCAGAGCACTTGTTATTAAATTGCAGCTGGCTCTACAAGCCAGCTAAAATCTAATGGGCTTCTCATATAACAAGAAGGTTGCAAAAAGATGCTTGGCATCCTTGGCTTCTGGCTGTATGATTAAAATGACATTCTCTGTTGCAGGCTGCAACTTTAGCCATGTAATGTCCTCTGCACTGTCAGTGTCTGGTGTCACAGTGCGGACCTGTCTGTGCTGTTTGCCTATTCTCAGCCTGCAGACAGCTGAGAAATGATTATTCTTGCCACATGACCTGCAGGTTTCCCCATATGCTGGACATTTTTTTTCTCTCACATGTCTTTTATCACAGTATTTACAGTGGACTGTGCTTACAGGAGGGCTTTGTCTTCTCTTTCCTTTCATAGATACTGCATGTACCTTAACATCATCATTATCACTGCTTCTTTCCATCATCCTTAGGCTGTGTTTTGTCAGCTCAGCATTCCTTCAGATTTGCATGCATTTCTCTAAGGTCATTTCTTCCTCTCTCCGTAATCTTTCTCTAAGATGAGTGTCTCTGATGCCACACACTATTCGGTCTCTGATGTGAGTGAATCTGAAGTCTCCAAATCCACATATTGAAGCAAGTCTCCTCAGCTCTGTCACAAATCTGTCTACATTTTCACCAGCCTCCTGCTTTATGAAAAATTTGTATCTTTCCACTGTCTCATTCTTTTTGGGGTCACAGTGTTTATTAAATGCCTGCACAAATCTGCTATGCTTTATGTGCTGTCTGGAAAAAAGGTCTTTGCTATTTATATTCCTTTTTCTCCAGTTAAGTAATAAAACATTTACTTTTATTTTGTCATCACTGGGGGCCACTGTAAGATCCACATCCAGAGTAAACTCTTCTTTCCACTGTCTGTGATAGATTGGATGAAGTGACATCCAGGCTATGAGGGGGTTTCAGACCAGTCTCTATTTTGTAGAAATAACAGTGAACTGGTATTTACAGTTGCTGTGAGTCTCTGTACAGTTCCAGTTTCACACAAGCTCTGAGGATTTGCATGTGTGTTCTTCAATGGCTCTGTGTCCAGCTGCCACCATGTTCTGTTAGTTGTTGCTAATGGATCACACTCAGATGATATCTTCAGGCACTTTTTTACATGAGGTGTTAGCTGCCATTACATGTGTCTGATCAGGTCCCTGACCACTAAACCAGCAAGTTGCAATGTCATTGTACTACAAACATACAAGTAGTGAGACCCCTAGAGGCCATACAGCATATAAGATGTTGCTACAATCTCGTTCTACATTATGACTTGTTCCTCTGCTACAGTTCACCTAGGTCTCCTGTGGTTACAGCTACACACTCCTGTGTAAGAAAAAGGGTGAGGTTATCCATTGGGGCAAGCAATGCCACTCATGCTGCCTCAAGCCTTTACATTTAGTGCAATCCTGCCCACCTCTCCCCCCACCATTATGGCTGTGTTCCGCCTGTGTCCCCTGTACCCGCTGTGTCTGTGTACTCACCTGTCCTCGCTTCTGCTACACTCCTCACTCCTGCCAGTGTCCTGTGCACACACACGTCCTCCCTGGAGCGCATGCTTGCTGAAATTTAAAGACACAATAAACTAATAACCCAGCCAATGATCTTTGATCACCTGGGACTTAGGAGGTTCCTGCCTCTGTTCTGAGTCAGTTTGTTGATGTTCCCACATTGATCTTGGTCTCTATTTGCTGTTCTGTTACCTGCGTTACTAATGTTCTGGTTCCAGAGTTACCTACATTTACCCATATTGCTGATTACTGCCATTATTCCAGAATGCTTCCTGCCTGGGACTCTGCTTCATGCTACAGTTGCACCTGCCTTAAACCATCATCTCTTCCTGTACACCCGGCCTTGCAGCAGGCTTCAGTTAAGATTGGGGGCCCCTTACACTCCACTCCCTGGTGTGGTCTGCATCTACACTATCGCTCGCGATGGCCAAGAGGATCCACACACCTGGCTTCCACAGTAACATATATATTCAGGGTTTATGTTCACATCTACAACCCACTTTGTTTCATGATAACGAACAATAATGCAAGAAATTCAAAAGTATATTTAACAAGTGTTCATTTGATTTAATCTTATTAACTATTGAGTTTCTACAAGAATCCATTAAAGACATTAAAAAAGAAATTACTACTATTGACACGCAACTAACTTCGAATCTTAATAGCGACAAATGGAATATTTTGAAGAATACGTTGGAAACCAGAAAAAGAGAAAAATTCCTGCAAGACGCCGAGGATTGTACATCAAAACATTATTGACAACGTAGACAACCGAAACCAGAAAAAGAGGAAAATTCCTACAAGACGCCGAGGATTATACATCAAAACGTTATTGACAACGTAGACAACCTTTTTTACGGAGAGGGAAAAGAGCACCACGAGGCACCAACCGACAAGGAGGGCAGGGAGAAGACTTCACAAACGCTGCCACAAGGATCACAACCCGCTCTCAGGTGAGACATCTTCAGAAAAAGACAACTTAGTCATTAACATCTCCTCTAGAGTTTTATCTACCCCTGAATTGGAAGTTCTCCAGAAAGGACTATCCTTTTGTCCTACTCCTGTCCTGGATACCCTTAAATTGGTGCAAGAGATGCACCGTTTCTTCAGATCAAGGCCCATTTTTCACAAGCATCCATCACAATGGGAGCTTGTGAGACACCAAGCACAGCTCTGTCTATTGGAACTCTCGGTCTGCGTAAGTCCAGTGCTTATAACCCTCCTAAAACATATCACCCTGTAGAGACTTTCATATCTATTGTTAACCAGGATATGGATAAATATCTTAAAGACCATATACAATGTAAAGTATGGAATAATATCTCCAGGGATGAATCTAATGCTATACATGCTAACCGCTCAGATCCCCAGATCATTATTAAACCTGCAGATACAGGGGGGGGGGTATTGTTGTGTTAGACAAATGTACATAATATATGGAAGAGGTATACAGGCAATTGAGGGACACCGACACCTACATACCACTTGACTCTGACCCTATTTTCAAAATCAGAAGAGGATACAAACTCTACTTGATGAATCATTACAGAAATAGATTATCGATAAGTCCACATATAAGTTCCTCAATGCAGAACATCCCATTACACCTGTTTTTACATGCTTCCTAAAATACACAAATGCTTGGATAAGCACCCTGGCAGACCTATTGTGGCATCCACAGACTCTATTTTCTCTCCCCTAGCACAATTCTAGGAAAAGATCTTCTCACCTCTAGTTAAGAACGCACATTTTCTGTCACTACTACATACCATTGATAAGATACCTGATACGCCTTCCTGGTTTCTTTTGATGTATGTAATCTGTATACATCAATCGAGCACACAAAGGGTATTGAAGCCATCTTGACCCTATTAGAGGATTCAGGATTTAGTCCAAACGAAACTAAGTTTTGTATTGGTCTTCTCACCATTGTTTTGGAAGAGAGTTACTTCTAGTTTGAAAACACATTTTACTGACAGAGACGCGTGACAGCTATGGGTTCAAACACGGCACCCCCATATGCCAATGCCTTTATGGCCAACTTTGAAAATAACTTCATCTACACCAATGAACTTTTTCAGAAACTCGCCAAAATCTGGAAAAGATACATAGACGACATATTATGCATTTTGCAATTGAACTCTGACACCCTATATCTGTTTCTGAAATGTATGAATTTGTCCATAACTTCAATTCACCATCCAGTTTTATCATAATTTGATAAACTTTTTGGTCACTCTTGTCAAAAGAAAACATGATAATTCAATAATTACTAACATTTATGTCAAACCAACAGATAGGAACAACTTATTACATTTTAAAAGTTGCCATCCCCAAGAAAACTCCCTAAATCACAACTCATGAGAGTAAATTGCATAGTCTCAGATCCAGTAGTTAGAGCAAAAAAAATGAAAGAAACGACAAATTTTGGAATAGGGGTTATCCTGAACATACTCTTGTCCCAGAAATTTCTGAAGAGAAAAATGCTAATAAAACCACCCCGGCTACCTTTTGTACATACTCACCATCCGCTTATGAAGGGTGTACATAACATCATACATAAGCATTGGAGAATTCTAAAACATGCACACCCAGACATTCAAGAGTTCCAGAACCCAGTTCTAAATTGCACAAAAAGACCACATAATATCCGTGATAAGTCGGTGAAAGCGAAAATAGGATCCTCCCATACGACAACATCTTAATCAACTCTTCATACCCTGAGAACAGGAACTCACCCATATTTACATTGTATACACTGCTCTAAAGTCATTAAGGGTTTATATTTTCTCCTCCCTAGAACTGTTAAAAGATTTGAGATTAGAGATGGGCGAATTTCTTAAAAATTCGGTTCGCTCACATCGCCGAATTTCCCGACAAAAATAACTTCGGTCCGAATTACTTTGGGACGAATCATGTTAAAAAACAGCTATTTCCAGGCTCCACAGAGCCTGCAGGGTGCTGTAGAACATTGTGCCATGCTTAAATATGCAGAGGTAGCTTGGTTTGGTCTTCATACAATGTTGTGTTTTAGTATGACACGCACATGACTGCCGCCGCTCTTAGAATCGCTTCACTATAAAATTCCCTGGGCACTTAAGAGGGCAAAACTGACCAAAAAACTCAAGCGGGAATGTAGCCTGATAAAAACATGGCAGCGACAGCTGGAAAAAAACAAGCTGAGGGCTCAGGTGGCAACATCAGTGACAGAGTGTGGAGGTGATGGCGGCAGCCACAGCAGCATGATTTCAGACAGTGGCACAATGACATTCTGGAGGTGGCAAAACAGGAGTAGGCCAAAGAGTGGCACAGTGACACAGTGTGGAGTTGACGGCATCAACAGCAGCAGCAGCATGAGGTCAGACAGTGGCACAGTGACATTCTGGAGGTGGCAAAACAGTAGTAGGCCACAGAGTGGCACAATGACAGAGAATGGAGGTGACGGTGGAAGCAGCATGAGGTCAGACAGTGGAACAATGACATTCTGTAGGTGGCAAAAACTGGAGTAGGCCACAGAGTGGCACAATGACACAGTGTGGAGGTAACGGCAGCAGCAGCATGAGGTCAGACTGTGGCACAATGACATTCTGGAGGTGGCAAAACAGTAGTAGGCCACAGAGTGGCACAATGACAGAGAGTAGAGGTGACGGTGGCAGCAGCATGAGGTCTGACAGTGGAACAATGACATTCTGTAGGTGGCAAAAACTGGAGTAGGCCACAGAGTGACACAATGACAGAGAGTGGAGGTGAGGGCGGCAGGAGCAACAGCATGAGGTCAGAGAGTGGCACAATGACATTCTGGTGGTGGCAAAAACTGGAGTAGGCCACAGAGTGGCACAATGACACAGTGTGGAGGTAACGGCAGCAGCAGCATGAGGTCAGACAGTGGCACAATGAGCAGCATGAGGTCAGACAGTGGCACAATGACATTCTGGAGGTGGCAAAACAGTAGTAGGCCACAGAGTGGCACAATGACGGAGAGTGGAGGTGACGGCGGCAGCAGCATGAGGTCAGACAGTGGCACAATGACATTCTGGAGGTGGCAAAAACTGGAGTAGGCCACAGAGTGGCACAATGACAGAGAGTGGAGGTGACGGCGGCAGCAGCATGAGGTCAGACAGTGGCACAATGACATTCTGGAGGTGGCAAAAACTGGAGTAGGCCACAGAGTGGCACAATGACAGAGAGTGGAGGTGACGGCAGCAGCCACAGCAGCAGCATGAGGTCAGACAGTGGCACAATGACATTCTGGAGGTGGCAAAAACAGGAGTAGGCCACAGAGTGGCACAATGACAGAGAGTGGAGGTGACGGCGGCAGCAGCATGAGGTCAGACAGTGGCATAATGACATTCTGGAGGTGGCAAAAACAGGAGTAGGCCACAGAGCGGCACAATGACACAGTGTGGAGGTGACAGCGGCAGCAGCAACAGCAAGAGGTCAGAGAGTGGCACAATGGCACAGTGTGGATGTCACGGCACCAGCAACAGCAGCAGCAGCATGAGGTCATAAAGTTGCACAATGACAGAGTGTGGAGGTGGGTGGCAATACCAGTCCCTGGTAAAGATGGTTGGTGGCAGATGGAGAAACTGTCAGCAGATGTGTGGCATCAGGCGGGTGGCGGCATCAGAATAGTGGCTGAGGCAGGTAGTTTGAACCCAGACTCATTTCTCACAGTTTGGGTGAGGCGTCATGGCTGTTGTAGTCTGACGCCTAAGGCATTGGTGTGTGGAAATCCTGCCCGATCCAGGCCTGATTCATCTTGACAAAGGTCAGTCGTTCCACATTTCCCGTAGACAAGCGGGTTCTCCTTGGGGTAACGATGGCCCCCGCCGCACTGAACACCCGCTCTGATGCCACACTACTGGCCGGGCAGGACAGCTTCTCCACTGCAAACTCGGCAAGTTGCAGCCACACATCCAGTTTGGCTGCCCAGTAGTCCAGCGGATCTTCTAACTGGGGTGGCAGAGTGCTGTCCAAGTAGGCCACCACCTGTTGGTCCAGGGTCTGCTCCAGGTCCTGCTGCTACTGGGCGACTGCCCTCCTCACTAGGCGGGTGAAAGAAGCTGCTCATCAGTGACTCCAGACTTAGGTTGCTGCTGATGGAGCTGGTACTGCTCCGACCCCCCCAACTTCCACCGGCAGCCCTGGCAGTAGTACGTGAGCGCTGAAGAACCCACCGGTCAGACCTGTCAGAGAAGGGAAGATGCTGCACATAGGCAGCGGCCAACTGACTACGGAGGATTTCCCTATAGTATTTGAGTTTGTCCTCCCTCTCAATAGCTGGGAAAAAGGCTCCCATTTTGGACCGGTAGCGAGGGTCCAATAGGGTGGAGAGTCAGAAGTCATCCCTCTGCCGGATGCTGACTATTCGGCTGTCACTAGCCAGGCAAATCAGCATGCTGCGGGCCATCTGCACAAGTGACTCCATATACTGCCACGGTGCTTGCGGGTCATCTGCCTCGTCTTCCTCATCTCCATCTAACTCCTCCAGCTGCTCCTCCTCTCTTGTCACCTGGGTAGAAAATCCACTCATTTCACCAGACAATGCTTCTGCTCCAATGTCCTCTTCCTCCTCCTCCTCCTCTTCCTCCATTTCAGTCCCCACCGGACTCATGTGGCCGCGAGACGTAGTCGCCACGTCTCCAGTCCCCTGCCCAGACAGATTTTTCAGCATCTGTTCCAGGACATGAAGCAGTGGAATGACGTTATTCATCCCGTAGTCCTGGCGACTGACAAATAACGGGCCTCCTCGAATGGTCTCAACAAGCGGCAGGTGTCACGCATGAGCTGCCACTGGCTGACATCAAAGTTACACAGGGGAGTACTCCTGTCCGCCTGGATCATCAAAAAATCGTTAATGGCCTTTCTCTGTTCATACAGTCGGTCCAACATGTGCAGGCTGGAATTCCAACGGGTGGAAACATCGCATATCAGAGTGTGTTGGGGGAGGCCGTTCTGCTGCTGCTGTTCCTGGCTTTGTAGGAATGGATGAAGTGCATGCACAGTTTCCTGGCCATTTTCAGAATCTTCTGAAGATCGGTGGAAGACTTCAGGAACCTTTTCACAACCAGATTGAACACGTGCGCCATGCAGGGCGCATGGACCATCCCTCCTCGGTGCAGCGCGAACCCCATGTTCCTCCCATTGTCCATCACCATGGTTCAGATTTGCAGTTGGCGCGGAGAAAGCCACACATCGATTTCTTGCTGCATGACGCGGAGCAGTTCCTCCCCTGTGTGACTTCGTTCGCCGAGGCAAGTCAAGTGTAGAACTGCGTGACACCGCTGGGCCCTACACATGTGGTATGATGGAGCAGTACTTGTGGAGGCTGAGATGGTGCTGGTGGTGGAGAAGGAAGAGGCGGACATTTGGCGCAGGAGCCGCAGTTTGACAACGTGGAGGAGAAAGCGGCGTCTCCTGTCCAAGTTGTTAGTGTGCCTGGGCCGGAAGCGCATTCACCCAGTGGGCCGTAAAGGCCCTGACCGTAGTTACAGCTCCAGACGTCCGCGCTGCCGTGCACCTTGGAACAAACTGATAAGCTCAAGGACTGGCCCACCTTCTGTTCTACAATATTTATGATAGTGTCTGGTACTGGCTTTTGGAAAAGAAAATTACGGCTTGGAACTCTCCATCTCGGCTCGGCACAAGCCATTAGTTTTCTCTGAACGGTGCAGAGTCCAACCCAATGTGGAAAGAGAGAGACTGCAGCACCAACAACTTGGACAGGAGCATGGTCAGCTTCTGCACCTTAGGATGGTTGGATTGCATACTTTGTCTCTTTGCAATCGCCTCGTTGAACGACTGCTGGCGCCATGAGTAGCAAGGAGCAGGAGCATCTGGACCGGGAGATGATGTCAAAGAGAAACAGCTCCCTTCTGCAGAGGTGGTGGAGCCTGACTGGCTGCAATGGCATGGGTGCCACTGGGCGCTGCTGTTGCTGCGGTGACAGGATGGACCACCACATCTGAGCCACTTTTCTCCCAGGCAGCCGGATGGTGACGCTGCATGTGTTGACGCAGGGCCGTGGTGCCAACGTTAGCTCACTGGCCACGCTTCACTTTCTGCCCACAGATTCTACATATACCCATATTCGGCTCCTCCGGTGTCTTAGCAAAGAACTGCCACACCGCCGAGTATCGGATTTTACCGCCAACGCTCCGCACTGAGTGACTACTGCCGCCGCTGCCTCGCTGAGCCCCTGTGCCGCTACTTTCTTGGACCTGCGAAGCGGTTTTTTTACCCCGTGGCCGCTTGGCTCCCGACCTCACACTGCTGCTATCCTGCTGACTCACGGCCACACAACCCACTTGCTGGCTGCGCCGCTGCCTGACGCGCAAGCTGACGCCCTCTTCTCCTGACGATGATGAAGCCCTTGCCTCACCCGGCTCCCAAGTGCGGTCGGCTACATCATTATCTATTTGTGCTTCATCGTCACTGCTGTCCTCATCACCGGTCTTGGTATGCAGAGGCTGACCCCTCACAACATGACCTCCCATGCCACTCTCAACATCTATACTTTGCCGCCTACTGCAAGAAGCAGGGATATTGGCCCCATTTCTTCGCTGCCAAGTAGCTGCTGACTGCCCTCCTCAAATTGTTCATCCTCGCTATATAGTGGCGCTGAGCACAGTCAACTTAGTAGATCTCTGGCTGAGTGAACCGGATGGGACAGAGTTGGGTTGAGGACTGTTGAGGACCGCTGACCCTCCCGGGCCATGCCAACTAAGGGTTGTGTCTGACGTTCCCACCGACTCTTGGCTGGGATTGTCAGATGTCATCTGGGAGGAAGTGGATGACCTAGTCAACCAATCAAGAACCATTGGGTTGCTGAACAACACACGGCCGCTCGATGACAGCGGCAGTTGTGGCCTCACGAGTGACCCCTGCTGTGACGTCCCCTTGCGGTGCTGCGACCTGGGCCTGCTCCAGGAATGTTTGTGCCTCTGCCACTCGCAGGTGAAGAGCCTGCCACCTCTCTTTCTGACATACTGTTTGTTCTAAAATGTACAGACACTGTTTGATGAAGATATCTGTATATGATAAATACACACCCTGTATTTGACTCCAAATGAACCCACTAAGAAGCTTGGGTAACCCTTGGATATAAATTGCGCTCCACAAATGGGCAGGAAAAATTGACTTGTATGTGCCGTTTAAGAACTCTGTGTATTTTACTGAATATAAAAGCACAAACAGGCTTAATTAACCTTCGGATATGAATTATGCTACAGAATTTCTTCTGTGGCGGTGAAAAACAAAGTTTCTTTTACTGAGTACAACTGCAGAAAAATACTTAGTTAACCCTTGGATGTAAATTGCGCAAAAGAATTGAGCAACCAAAAACTACGAGCTTTGTAGGTGTTACAATGGCGTGTTTTTTACGCTACACAACAAAAGGAAAACTTGTAATTAACCTTCGCTTGTGAATTATGCTACAGGAAAAATGTATTTTTTGGCGGTGAAATAAACGTTTTCTTTTAGTCACCACAGCAGCAGAACAACGCTTAATTAACCCCTGGATGTAAATTGCGCAAAAGAATTGAGCAACCAAAAACTACGAGCTTTGTAGCGTGTTACAATGGCGTGTTTTCTACGCTACACAACAAGAGGAAAACTTGTAATTAACCTTCGCTTGTGAATTATGCTACAGGAAAAATGTCTTTTTTTGGCGGTGAAATAAACGTTTTCTTTTAGTCCCCACAGCACAGAAACAACACTTAATCAACCCCTGGATGTAAATTGCGCAAAAGAATTGAGCAACCAAAAACTACGAGCTTTGTAGCGTGTTACAATGGCATGATTTCTACGCTACACAACAAGAGGAAAACTTGTAATTAACCTTCGCTTGTGAATTATGCTACAGGAAAAATTTATTTTTTGGCGGTGAAATAAACGTTTTCTTTTAGTCACCACAGCAGCAGAACAATGCTTAATTAACCCCGGATGTAAATTGCGCAAAAGAATTGAGCAACCAAAAACTACGAGCTTTGCAGCGTGTTACAATGGCGTGTTTTCTACGCTACACAACAAGAGGAAAACTTGTAATTAACCTTCGCTTGTGAATTATGCTACAGGAAAAATTTATTTTTTGGCGGTGAAATAAATGTTTTCTTTTAGTCACCAGAGCAGCAGAACAACGCTTAATTACCCCCGGATGTAAATCGCGCAAAAGAATAGAGCAGCCAAAAATGAAGTGGTATTTGTATTGTAAAAACGCTGTTTCTTTAAATGAATACAACAGGAACAGGCTTAGATCACCCTTGGATATTCAATGTGCTGTGAGCAGATAGCATTAAAATGTATATGCAGCTACACTGGACACACACTGGACTTCAGATCCAATACCCCGCAAAATCAGAAATAGAACATTAAGAGAAGCAGTCTCTGAGACAAGATGAGACACCCCCCAAAAATTGCTGTATAAAAATAAGTTCTTTAGTTTCAGCTATCATAAGCAGCCGCGGCAGCACCTTCCCTAAACAGTACAGTGAGAGCGGTATGAGCTCCCAGCGTCGCGCCCGGACTTATATAGTGCGGTGACGTCACAGAATCCCGCCGGTCTCTGATTTGCTTCATCTCTGCACATGTCATGCAGGCTATGCCCTTCTTCCTCCCAGAGTTCTTTGCCCCATGTAATGCCATGTGCTCGCAGCCATTTTATCAATCAAAAGCACACTTCGTTCATCCGAAGTACCCCAAACTTTGACTTCATTCAGAACCGAAGTTTTCCTGAAATTCTAAACGAATTCCACTTCGTTAGAATCAATTCACCCATCTCTATTTGAGATCAAAGGGTTTTTCACTTGTATACAAATATATACAAATTTGCATACTATGCTAAGATTGTATAGGAGGTACATAGATGATTTGTTTATTCTATGGAAGGGCACACGAAAAGAAGCAGAATCATTTATCAATGAGCTAACTGCTAATACTTAGGATATTCATTTTACAGCTAGGTTGGAAGAGGTTGAGATTGATTTTCTTGATATAGTAATTAAAAAGGATCAGGAAAAAAAGATCTATTCCACAAAGACATTCTTCAAACCTGTGGATTCGAATGGATATTTGGACTATAGAAGCGCCCACTATCGAAAATGGAAAAACAATATGCCATTCGTCAGTTCTGCAGAATGCGGAAGAATTGCACGGAAGATACCATCTTCCATGAACAGGCAGAAATTATCGATAAAAGGCTAGAATAAAAAAAAATTCCCCCCAAAATTATTAATCAAGCTTTATTGAAAGCAAAAAACCTAACACAAAAGAATGTTTATATGGAAAAAATGAAAAAAGAAAAACAACTGATAACATACTGAGAAACGATATTGATCAAATAAATGAAGCTATTTTTGAAACAATCATATTTTAGAAAAGATAATATTGAGAAGTATAAACATACTTTTATTACAAGGCATAGTGATTCACATGTAGCTATTAGACAAAGTATTAATAAATATTGGCATATTTTGTTGAATGACCCATTTTTAAAAGATATCATCCCATCAAATCCGGGTATTACCTTTCGTCGAGCGACCACAATAAAAGAAATAATAGCACCTACCCGGCTAGATAGAAAAACATCTAAAAATAATATAAAAATTTACAACAGCAAAAAGGAAAATACAACAGATAAGAGAAGTAAAAAAGTTGGGAGTCATAGATGTGGAAAAAAGACCTGTAAAACCTGCTCACTAATTGTAACTACGGATACTTTCTGTTCCAATAAGACAAAAGAAAAATATAAGATATAACATTCTTTGAATTGTGGAGATAGTTATGTGATCTATCTTCTTGAGTGTCCGTGGGGTCTCCAGTATGTGGGCCATACAACACAGAAGTTCTCTAATTGAATAAACATGCATCGGTCTAACATTAAAAAACAATATAAATTGCATAGTGTATCTAGACATTTCTCAGATTATCATCAGGCAGATCATGAGAAAATAAAAGTTATAATTATCAATCAGATCCAGACATCAAATCTGAATAAAGTCAAATTATTAAATAACAAAGAGATGTACTGGATCTTCATGTTACAAACGCTTAGCCTTTATGGCCTGAATGAAGTGACTGAAGTTTTTAAAAACTAGTGAAAAAAAAATCTCTTGGAATATGCTATAAGAGAATAGGATGTTGGTAACCAAGTATTTTTATTTTTAATCTGATATGATGTGTTGTATTTGTGTTTTTGGTATAAACCATATATGGGCATGTATGATTTTTATAGTTTTAAAGTTGTAATTTTGTTTTATGTAAGATAGCAGTCAACTGGTGAGTCTGATTAGCCTTGATGAGGGTGTAACCTATTTCCTGTGTGCCTTTAAGGAACAACATTTTAGTATTTTCTTATGGAACCTGAAGAAATCGTCATAGACGAAACACGTTGTTTCTGTATTTTTAATGTAATAAATATCTTCTTAATTTAGTCCACTGTTTTGCGCTGTAAAATCTCCCGAGGATACCCATTCACGTAATCCAAGTGAATGTGGATACGGTTAATCCGAATATCCTTGTTTTAGTGTTTAACTCCACACTAGTGGAGCTGTGCTGGGAGTGAGCTGCAACAGGTTCCGCTCTATTTTTCTTGCCGTGTTCGATATTGGATCAACTTCTCTGGATTCAGCAAACACACTGACGGTGGAAGTGCAGTCTGGGAAAGCTGTAGCCGGCAATCATCATGGTATGTGGCAACTGATGATCGAATACTACCTGTGTTTTATGTTTGGCGGAACGGAGAGTTGTGCCAGCCTGACGCACAACTTTAGAAGGTTAGATAGAGCACAACCTCTTTATGGTCTATTTATTAGTTACCGTATGTTATAATTGTGCTACACTACAGGAGCGCACGTTCTTTGTTTTTTGTTTCTTACATGGTTTTTCACTTGTGACAGCACCTTTGTAGTCAACATTATCAAATGTCAATGCGGTTTGTTATATGTAGGAGAGACAACTCAGTGCATAAAATATATATCCATAAATCAACTATAAGCTGCAATAAAACTTGGCTCTCAATTCCACACCATTTCACAGAAGCCAGACATAATATTTCACAACTAAGATTTCAGATTCTTGAACAGGTACCCCTTCCTAGAATAGGGGGTAATGATATATAAAACTACTCAAACAACGAGAGTCCCTCTGGATACATACATTGGATATATTATATGCTAGGGGTCTAAATAGAGAATGCGACTATTTGTTTTCATGAACCATTGTTATAACTCTTCTTTTTTCTTTTTTTCCACAGCCTCGATAATACCAGGGAAATCGTCAGGGTGAGATATAGTTACAATTACCACATGTTTTTTCCTTCCCATACATACAGCTTTTTCTTTGCTTCATCCCCTTCTTTTGTATTTTCAGTTCTTTTCTTATCTCATTTCAATCACTTTTCTTTTATTCCATTTTTGTCCATCCTCTCGCTATATATTTTTTCTTGCCTCCACCTTACATATTTTTAGTTATATTTTTAGTTTTTCATATATCTCCCTTGTCTTATTCTATATACCCTTATTATTCCTTTTCTTGTGCCCCCTTTTCATTCTTTTCATTATTGTACTCCTCATTCCGTCTTTTATTTCCCCGTTCCCATGTTCTATTAGATGAGATCTCCGCGTCTCTTTCACTTGCCGGTGTGATCCTCGCGCCTGCACAGATACTTCATCTGTCTTCCAGCTCTTGTGCGCCTGCACGAATTTAGGTGGAGAAGCAGAAATTTACGGGATAGATTAGTGAGATCGGACCTTCCGACCCCTTCAGGCTTAAGACAATCTTATCTAGCTCCACCTAAGACAGGCAATTTTCCTTGCCTATGTTGTAGTAATTGTAACAACATAGTCAAAGGTGATGTTTTTTATCATCCTCTAACGGGCAAGCAGTACAGAATTAGAGAAAGGTTCTCTTGTAGGACTTCTTATGCCATTTACATGATTACCTGTCCCTGTTGTAAGATCTATGTTGGGGAGACGACAATGAAAGTTAGGGAGAGAATTAATAAGCACAAAAGTACGATACGTAGAAAAATGTTAGATTTACCGGTGGCACGCCATTTTGTTGAGTGTAATCACTCTATCTCTCAACTGAGATTTAGAGTAATAGATCATGTTCCACCTCTGAGACGAGGAGGTGATCGGGAATAATTACTATTGAAGAAAGAATTGAAGTGGATATTTGAATTAAAATCATTACATCCTGTAGGACTGAACATAGAATTTAATACAAGTAGGATATAATTCTGTGTGGAGATATGTTATAGTGCTCTGATTGTTTTTATATGTTTTTAACATACACTTGTTGGTTTCACATAATAATTTATATGTATTATATGTTTTGTATCTCTCCAGGTAAAGAAGTCGAGTGGGATCAATCTGGATGGCTATTTCCCCTTTTTTCTTGTTTCGGTCCTCTGTCTTCAAATTCCTCATAATGCGGATGTGTGCCTGTATATGGACATTATATAATGGAGTTACTGTTCCTTTAAGGAATTAATAAGACTATAGTATATATTTTATGAGTCCATTCATTATGGATTGCACAGGTACTGATATTGAGATGTCGCCGGTTTGTTACCCTGCACACCACCCTTCGCTCACACGTTGTGTGTTGTGGAGTGGTGGTAGTGCCATCGTGGCATGAGACTGGGGTGTTATATTATATGATGCCCTTGTCTCGCTGCTAGATGTTGGGTATCATGGCGTGGGTTATATAATGCCAAGTACCGTTGTGTAGATCCTAGGATTTATCTAGGATTCATTTAGTCTATATAGGTGGTGTATTCTGTTTATTGTTATGCATTGAATAACTTACTCCAACAATATACAGCATGTTCCAATGTATACGGAGAGTTCGGGCATTGAGCATGCGCACTGTGCACTGATGCTGATTGTCTGAATGACATGCGTGCCCTTACTGTCATGCGCACTGGGTCCATTAGGCTGCTGACGCGCGTATGAGTAATGGACATGCGCGGTAGAAGATAGAGGACGCCGCTGTTGTAGATGCCACTGATTGGTCCCGCTCGGTTCATTTGAACAGGTAATGGAGAGTTTTAATTTGTGGTTAGCTCATCTATCACGATGGATATGTATTTTGATTGGTGAATTATGATGAACCTGTTTTCACATTGGTTAATTGATATGTTAGCACATTATTAGAGGGTGTATATATTATGACACATTGAGCACTTGTATTATGCTTGAGAAAGGCTCTGTCATTGTTTTTCGAGCCGAAACATTGCACTTCTACTCCTGATTCGTGAATAAAGAAGCCTTTATGCTGACGTCCGTGTTGCATCAAGTTCATTGGATCATTGATGGTGGAAATAAGGATATTTCACCAGTGGACGTTCTGCTGCATGGTGGCTGTTTGGGTAACTATACTCTGGGACTTCGGTGCTGGCCCAACTGTTACTATTTTTTTTTTTTCCGCACGTATCCCGGTCAGAGCAGTCCGTGAAGATTCAACAAGGCATGAGATAGATGATACAGCGGTACCAGTGGATGAAAGATATCACCTTTATTGTGCATCCATAAAATACAGGGTAACCCGTGATGGCATAACAGACACAAAAAACCCTATAAACGCTGATGCGTTTCAGGTGGCTGAACCACCCTTAATCATGGCATACATAGTACTGACATAAGATCCCTTATATACCATAAAGTAGACGCTGCCAACTACACTCTTCCTTCCTCGCTCTTCCTTCCAATGATGGGCACACAGGCTTCCGGAACGCCACCGGAAACACATGGGTGTCCTGACTGGCAACAGGCCCGACAACACCGGAAGTGACATAGGCGCCAACATGGCAACCAACGACGCTGTCTGGAGCCGGCCGAGAGACAAGCAACTGCAATCCAAAAAGGAAAAGCCGATGCCGTCCACTCCAAGTGGAAAAAAGAAAATAAAGAGGAAGAAAAACGAGCGGAAACGGTGAGAATAATAAAAAACAATACAAAATAAAAAATATATCTAAGACCTGGATGCAAGGACGAAAAATTCCTAGATGCAAATACAATTACATAATAATGTGCTGGATATAATAATACTCAATATTCCCTATAGATTCCTATAATATTTACATTATTCTACTTAATATAGAAAAACCTACATGAAATATTATCGGAAAGATAAAAAAATCAGAGAATATACAGCCACATGAAAGGCATGACACATTGTACATATATACCCCTGTTCCTTACTCTTTAAATAATTAATAGTGGAACATCCATTCTCTTTTCGAGTTTCAACCAGCAGGGATCGCAGTGTCTAAGACACAAATCCAATAGGCCTCCCTATCATGAAGAATATGATTGACATCACCACCACGACTAGGCTTATTGATTTTATCAATACCCATAACAGTTCATTTGTTGTAATTGCCTCCATGCACATCTCTAAAATGTATTGAGAGATGAGATCTGTTACGTGTAGACATATTAGTAATATCGTTGAGATGTTCAAGGATACGTGTCTTAAGCCTTCTAGTGGTACTACCCACGTACTGAAGGTTACACTCGGTACAGGTGGCCAAGTACACCACATGGTGTGAGTTACAGTTAATGTAATTTTGAATAGTGTAAGCCTTAATATGTTGCTTATCATGAAAAACCTTACCTGTGGTGACAAAGCCACAGACCCTACAGGGGTTAGAGCCACATCTGTAAAACCCTTTATGTTTTAACCAATTGGGCTTAGATTTCTGCGGAACACTGGAATTGGGAGCTAACAGCCAATGGTCTTAGATTTGCGAGACACCACTCACAAACCATCTGACAAAATTTCATTTAAAATGGAATCCTCGCATAAAATATGTATATGTTTCAGAACCCCATTTTTGATTTTTTGGAATTGGGTGTTATAATCCAACACGAGAATGTTGTTATTGGTATTACATCTATTCGATTTTTTGGGCTTATTCTGGAAAAGAAGGTGTTCCCTAGTTTTATTTTGTACTATGTTAGAAGCCCAGTTCAGGGTCCAAGATGGGTAACCCCTTTTAGTGAGCCTCCTACAAATGGCATTCCGTTCTGCTTCAAAGTCACTGTGTAGACTACAGTTACTCAGAGAACGAGTCATCTCCCCCACTGGTATAGCCTTATGTGTATGTTTTGGGTGGTGACTACGATGGTGCAATATAGTATTGCCTGCAGTTACTTTCCGGTGGGTCTTAGTAATAATATTATGTCCTATGTGTCCCTGTAAGTACCTAGATCCTAAAAAAAAATGAACATAGTGTACATATTTCAACCTGGGATGTCGAAATCAACAGATTACAACAAATTATTGTTTTAAACATAATCAACGATAACTTAAGAGTAGGCAGATCACATTAGCCTCCTGCCCCTGGTTCATCGCCCCGCCAACTAAAGAGGAGGTCTACGAGTATCTGCCATACCCAACACAAAATAGGAACAATAAAAGAGATTATGCTCGGTTGTTAGAACATAGGCAAACTCCCCACCGACCTGCCGCATGTCTCCCGTTGGCCAGGGATGGTCGAGTCAACCTTTGCCCCCATCGACACCTCTCTCTTCTACCTGTAAGTAAATGGTCGGACTCAAATGCAAAAAAAATATCGAATCGTGTTGTCATAACAGGAGCAACCATCTTACTATGAAATGCGAAACATATTGTAGGTTTTTACCTCTCTTAGGGAGTCACATATTTTGATCAAAAAGAATTTAATGCTGCCCATGGACTTTCAAGTGATCTCAAAATCGGAAGCAAGAGCAGTCCTATGCTGAACATTTACCTCTCAATCTAGAGCAAGTCAGGCCTCCCGCTGGGTTCAACCTGACCTCACATTAATTCAGAGAGATCAAAAAAAAAAACACCCAACTCAACCTGCAAGCTGCCCTTCTTATTGACCAGCCTGTGAGAAGTGTGGCGGGGACAGAAAACACAAAAAGTGGAGAGCACCCTTTCCTTCCCCATATAGTGTTAAAATCAATTGTCACACCGAAAGTATAAACGATGTTTATCGCACAACAAAAACATTTTCTAAAAAAACCCCCCCCTCGTATGCAAACCTGTGTGCCACTGCTGGGCTGCGGCACACATGTAATATACATGTACGTTACACAAGACCGCCATGGCCGATGCGGCACATTTTACTTTTGCAAAAAGGGGCAATACACAACTGTGGAATCCTAAAAGAAGGCATTTATGCTATCTATCAAACTGAAAAAACTTTAGACTCTCGTTTATCACATATTTTGATCAAAAGATTGTTTTAAGCTGTCCACAGATTTCAACGTGATCTCAAATCGGGCATCCTATCCTATACTTTACTCTCAATCGAGCCAATCAGGCCTTCCCACTTGGTCAACCGCCTCCAATATATTAGAGAGAAAAAATACAAAAACACCACATCCTGCAAGCTCACCCTTCATATGACAGCCTGTGGAGTGGGCGGGGACATGAAACACAAGAATTGAAGACACCCTTGTCCTACCCATATAGGTTAAAATCAAATGTACAAACCGAGTATAACTTTATGTTTCTTGCACACCATAACATTTCCTGAAAAAACGTATGCAAACCTTGGTGCCACTGGCAGGGCTGGGCGGCACACATGTAATTATACATGTACGCACACAGACCGGCCGCCAGTGCGCACATGTTTTCCTGCAAAAAGGCAATACACAACGTGGGAAATCCCTAAAGAAGTATTCTATCGCTTATCTACATATCATGAAAAAACCCTTGCAGACTTCTCTTTTCATCAATATTTGATGCGATGAAAGATTTTTAAGCTGCCCACGACTTTTCAACGTGGATCGTCAAAAATCGGGCAGTCCTATCCTATCTTTACCTCTCAATCGAAGCACAATCAGTTGCTCTTCCATGCTGGGTCAATCCGTACCTCCATTAACTTCAGAGAGCAATAAATAAAAAACATCCGCCAACCTTGCACTCTGCTACCTTCTTATGACGAACGCCAAGTGAGAGTGTGGGGCTGAAGGCAGATCTAACCTAGCAAATATGGATAATCACCGCTTTCTGTCTATCCGCGGGTCCCATTATAGGTTAAAATCACATGTACCACCGATTATAAATAACGATATGCTTTCATGACACCAACAGCATCAAAAGCATTTCTGAAAAACGTAAGCAAAACCTGAGGTGCCCTGGCAGCGAAGGGCGATTGCTGCACATCTGTCATCTTAATCTATTCAATCGTAGCACACACACGACCGCCCGCCACGGCACATTTCTGCAAAAAGGTAAGGCGGCAATACACAACTGGAAATCCCTAAAGAAGCATTTTATGCTATAATAACATACATGAAAAAGCTTTGAGACACTCGGTTCACATATTTTGATCAAAAATGTTTAAGCTGCCCACGTATGCTTTCAAACGAGCCTCTCACAAATCGGGCAGCAGTCGCTACTCCTATCTTACCTCTCAATCGTAGCCATCAGTCCTCCCGGCTAGGGTCAACCGCCACTACCGACCTCCATAGTCAGAGAGAAAAATAAAAAACACCCATCCTGTCAGAGCTGCCCTTTCTTATGTACAGCCCAGTGAAGTGGGCGTGACAGAAACAACAAAAATGAAGCACCCTTTCATTCCCATAGAAGGTAAAATCAATTTACAAAAGACGACCTAGTACGTAACGATGTTTGTCTGCACGCCCAGCGGGCGAGCGGCCTGATTCGGGTCTCGATGATGCGAAGGAAAAGACATAGGATATGTACAGCCCATTTATCGAGATCACGTGTGAAATTCGTGGGCAGCTTAAACATCTGTTTGATCAAAAATATCGTATAACCGAGAGTCTCAAATGTTTTTTCATGAGAATATGATAGATAGCATAAAATGCAATTCTTTAGTGGAATTTGTTTTCTTCTTTTTACTTTTATTTTCTTTTTTTTTTCTTTTTTTCTTTTTTTTTTCTTTTATTTTCATGTCTTTTTTTTTTTTCCACGTTGTGTATGCCCTTTTGCATGAAATGTGGCCACTCGGCGGCGGTCTGTGAGGCGTACATAGTATAGATTACATGTGTGCAGCAGCCCTGCCAGTGGCACCCAGGTTTGCATACGTTCTTTCAGAATGTTTCTTGTGTGCAGAAACAATACGATATAACTCGGTGTACTTAGATTTTAACCTATATGCGGAAGGAAAGGGTGTCTTCCATTTTCGTGTTTCTGTCCCGCCCAACTCTCACAGCTGTCATAAGAAGGGCAGCTTGCAGTGTTGGTGATTTTTTTACTATTTTTCTCTCTGAATAATGATGTATCGTTGACCTCAGCGGGCTTCCAATTGGCTCGAAAAAAAAAAAAAAATTGAGAGGTAAGTATAGATAGGACTGCCCTACTTTTCGAGATCACTTGAATTCTGGGCAGCTTAACATCTTTTGATCAAAATAATGTGAACCGAGAGTCCTCAAAAGGTATTTTTGTCCTGTATGACAGATAGCATAAATGCTTCTTTAGGATTTCCAACGTTTGTAGTATGTGCCCTTTTTTGCAAGACACATGTGCCGCTGGCGGCGGTCTGTTTGCGTACATGATATATTCACATTGTGTGCCGCAGCCCTGCCAGTGGCACCCAGGTTTGCATACGTTTTTTAGAAATGTTTTTTGTGTGCAGAAACATACGTTATACTCGGATGAACATCTGTATTTAACCTAAATGGGGTAGAGAAGTAGGTCTTCCATTCTGTGTTTGTCTGTCCCCATGCCCACTCAACTCCGATCAGCCGCTGCTCATAAAGAATGAGGCAGCTTGCAGGTTGGTTTTCTTTATTTTTTCCTCTGACATAATGGAGCTCGGTTACCCGCGTGGATGCCTGATAGTCTCGAGAATGAGAGGTAAATAAAGGATAGGACGACCCCGATTTTGAGATCACTGTATTTGAAAGTCGTGTGGCAGCTTAAACAGTCTTTTGATCAAGAATAATGTGAACACGAGAGTCATCAAATTTTTTCATGTTATGAGAAAGCTAAAAAGCTTCTTTAGGGATTTCCACGTTGTGTATTGCGCTTTTTGACAGAAATGTGTCCGCGTGGCAGGCGGACTGTGTTGCGTACATGTATACATTGCATCATGTGTGCCGCAGCCTGACACTGCCAGTGGCACGCAGGTTTTGCATTACGTATTTTTCTTTCTAGAATGTTTTTTGATGTGCTCAAAACAACCGTTATACCGGTGTACATTATGATTTAACCTATATGGGTAGGAAAGGGTGCTTCCCCGATTTTGCCTGTTTCCTGTCTCCCGTCCACTCTGCCACAGGCTGTATCAAAAAAGGGCAGCTTGCAGTTGGTGTTCTTTTTATTTTTCTCTCTGATAAGGAGGTCGGTTGACCACGGAGGCCCTGTTTGGCTCCATGTGAGAGGTAAAGAAGGGATATGGAACTGACCCGATGTTTGAATCACGTTGAAAGTTCGTGGGCCAACAAAAGCTTAAATCATCTTTTTGAACAAAATATGTTGAACCGAGAGTCTCAAATGTATTTTTTCATGTAATGATAGATATCATAAATCTTCTTGTAGGGATTTCCACGTTGTTTTATTGCCCTCATAAGGTAAATCTGTCACCAAATTATAAATTCAGATAACTGATAAGAATAATTACTGTATGATTGTCAGATGAAATTAAAGGGCATGAAGAGCCACACGGTGTGGGAATGCACGTGTATAAACGACGCTACGTCGCAACTAAGCCACACACGTTCGTCCATGTTCCCAACAAAAACGTGTGTAACTGAACAACGGACATTCCGAGGGTGTGTCCTGAAGATGACTAGGACCACAGCAAACAACATGCTGCAACCAAACACTATCCCAGGCTCCAATTGACCGAGTCATTTTCAGGAGTGAACACGCTCCCACGAAAAACAGAAGGTCGCCCATGGGGGATCTCAATAATCTTGTGCGATTTTGGTTCACCCATAAATAATGGGCATCAACTGGGAAATTCTACCAAGGATGAAATCCTTGCTTTTTTGAGAAAGATAACCCCCAATGCGAGATCCCACTATTAGAAGCGAGAATTCATTTCCTCCTTAAAAGTGCATTATGTTGGTATCCTGTGTGATTTGTATATGTAGAAGTCTAACCACTAAGCATGGATTTCATCTTATCGCCATACTTGACCCATACTTGACCCTGTCCATGTAGAGTATTATCTACTATTAAGGGTAGAATGAATGTAGTTATTAGTAGGAATCTATAGGGAATATTGAGCTATTAATGATATCCAGCAACATTATAATGATAATTGTATTTGCATTCTAGTCAAGTTTTCGTACTCTATGCATCCAGGTCTTCAGATATAGGTTTTTTATTTTGTGCGTTTTTTTGACATCTATTCTCACCGAGTTCCGCGGCAGTTTTTCTTCCTGACTTGTATCTTTTCTTTATGTTCCACTTGAAAGCTGGACGGGCATCGGCTTTTCCTTTTGACTGGTCTGGAGGCTGGTGACTCTGATACTCGGCCGTCAGCCAGACATCAAGACATGTGGGTGGTTGGCCATTTTTCGCGCTCTATGTCACTTCCTGATAAAGTCCGGTTGTCGGGCCTGTTTGCCAGTCAGGAACATCCATGTGTTTCCGTTTGGCATTTTGGAAGACTGTGTTTTCCCGTCACTTGAAGGAAGAGCGAGCCGCTAGAGGTGAGTGCTCAGTTGCAGCGTCTTACTTGTATGGTATAGTTAAGGATTCTTATGTCAGTTCTATGTATGGCAAAGATTAAAGGGTGGTTTCCAGCCACCTGAAACGCGTCGGACGTTTAATAGGGTTTTTTATGATGTCTGTTATGCCATCCACCTAACTGCGAGACGGTTACCGCTTAATTTTTATGTATGCACAAAAAGGTGATATCTTTCATGCCACTGCGGTAACCGCCCGCCGCTGGTATCATCTATCTCACTCGCTTTGTGTTGAATCTTAGCACGGACTGCCTGGAGTCGGGATAACGTGCGGGAGCCAGTGCAAAAGGAAACGGTAAGACTGATTAATTTTTTCCGTGTCTGTATATCCTTTTTGCTCTATATTTGGCCACTCAGAGCTTAAGGAACCATGTCTCACTGTAGTGAGCTGATTTTTATGTGAACTACTTATCCATGGTACGTAACCCTGATTCATACAGACTAGTGTACTTTAAACTAGAATGATTTATCTAACAGGCAGGCTTAAAGCTGACCGGCAGTAATCCAAGTAATATAATTACTATTATTGCAGCCCAAAACACCTCTCTGATTGACTTCTACAAAATGCAGGAGTATAAAAGCTCAAAATTCAGTGAACGTAGAACATGGTGGTATCAACAACATTATGCAATTACATACCTAGAGACATGGGTACACTGTAAACGGCTGAGTATGATGGATCGCAACTGGACGCACCGCAAGCAGCTAGATAGGCCTAAGCACGCCAGGAAACGGATATCTGAAGTAGTCCCCCGGTTTTCATCCATGACCCGCCGCAAACTGGATGGACTGCTGGCCTCGTCAGTCTACCGAGTCGATGCCTGCCCCTGACGTTGAGCTGTGCTTGCGGTGGCGGCCAGGAGCAGCATCGAGGATGTAGCAGAATCGTAAGTCCGATGAAACGTAGTCGTGATGGACCAAGCAGAATGTCAGAGGCAGGCGGCAATGTTCGTGGGTCGAGAACTCAGGCCAGGAAGGTCAGGGCAGTCATCGCTAGAGGTTTCGGAGTCAGAAAACGTAGCAAAGGGTCTGGAACACGGTAGTGCGACAATATGATTCAGAACGCTTTTCCCTATGGCCATTCGTGGCTAACATAGATCCAGCAGGAATGACAGCAGAGGAGTTTCGATGTACGCCTTGAAATCATGGGGAGTGACGTCATCCAGAAACCAATAAATTGGACACTGTACCCTATAAATTTTACGAGATCACCAGGCATGCGCTAGCGAATGGGGCAACCATTCCTCAGCGCTGGCCGCAGAGTCAGACGCAGGGCGGTTACAGGAACTGACTGCCAAGGGTAAGTTTACAGCAGAGCGTACCCCCTTCTCGAATAGCCCGCGGCCAGCGGCAGCTAGCCCCACACACCGACCCCGGCAGGCCGCCCGGAGGGGGAGGCCGACCAGAGGGCTGCGCCCCTTGCGGCCCGTGGCCGAGACACGGGGATTCACCGCTACAGAGTAACCCCCCGAGTACGCCCGCCCCCCTTAGGTCTCCCCCTCTTTCTTAGTCGAAGGAACTTACGAGAGCAGGTCTATATGATTCAGGATGATAGGACTCTGGTTCCCATGGACCTCTCTTCGGGGCCGAAGCCATTCCAATTACCAAAAGAGAAATACGACTTACACCCGATGGTTTTCATGTCCAAGCTGTTCCTATTAACCATCAAAAACATCAGGGGACACTCTAGGACCGGAGACGGGGCATAGAAGCGCCCCTCCGTAGAATCTGGTTCAACTGTACCATAGTCTTAAGGAGGAGACTTGAAAGAGCTATTAAGGAGATCCAGGAGGTGATGGAGACAGGCCAGAGCTTATAGATAAACCGGCACATCAACTGATCGATAGCACTCATGAACGGACCCCGGAAAACGCGAGGACCCACATTTCTAACTGTGGAGTACCTTGACGTTTGCGTATTTTGTTCTTTGGTCGCGAACAGCCACACTTTAAATCTCCATGGCGGGAATGTGGGGGAGTGGTCTTCTTTCTACTCTATGTCAAGCTTGGGACTCATCAGCGGAGCGATGCCAAGATAACGCTTGGTACGGGTCTCACGCCAAATGACTCCCGATATCCTGTAACCTGGTTTAGTCCACGGCATGGAACCCTCGGAGGCTGAGGCCAAGTGGGAGGGGAGGACGGCGAGGTGCAATCGTACAAAGACCATCAAGGAAATTTGGATACGGACCAGCTAGAGGTCAGGAGTCCGATGGTTATTAGGAGAATCGGCCCAAGGAAGCATTCTTTCAGTGAATAAACCAGTACAGCCTGTCGTCCCAGGACAAGCAAAGTATGATTTTTTATACCTGCATACTAGATACTTACACCCTAAGATCTGGTTTCCCTTCCTACGTCTCATACCTACCCATGACCTTTGGTTTACGGGATGGTATTTCGTGCTGATTTATATTAAGTCCAATGTAATGGCGAAGCGGGAACACACAAGGCAGACCAAAATTTAGAGACAAAGAACCGCCTCGATCGGTTAAGACAATTGTGAATATGTAAGCCATGCAGTTGCGAAAAGATGTGCAGAAAAAACATTACCCTCCAACTGGGGAGCAGAAGGGAGACCACACGCGGCACAAGATGGGACATTCTTCGAAAAAACTTCAGTGACCACCGCAGATTATGCTCTTGTAGTTCCTGAGGGGAGGGAGGAAGTCCTGAATGAAGTCCATTTTGCCTATGTGTGTCCTTTTTGAAGTCTAGCCTCCGTGCACAAGCGCAGAGGGACTAGGAGGCCATTGCGGACCTGATGAGCGTGTAAACCTTGTTCGACACAAGCTGAAGTACAGGTAGAGAACAAAGTCCCCTTTGACATCTTGGTACAGAGTCGGCCTACACAAAATTGTCAGGGAGTGAGGGCAAATATGGATTATTCGATACTCCGGGTGGCCCGGACAAGAAAGACACACTGCTAGCCCTCCAACTTCCGAGCTTGCTCCTCCTGTAGAGTGTACGCACATAAGTATCCAGCCCTGGTAGGGACACTACGAGACATCCACAGGAGCCATCATGACCAGTCGGATCAGTTGTGCTAGTGATATGCGTCGTGTGGACAACCTGTATTCCTCACCCGTGTAACGGTCCAGAGTATCACGAGAGGATGAAGGAGGCGTGTCCGCCTTGCACATTTTTCTATACGGCCCGGTCGGAAATCGAGCATCTTAAAAGTCAAACGATAGAAAAGACGAGACCATCCAGTGCCGTGGCAGATGATTTAACGCATGAATATATGAGACCCGTCCTGCAGGTACTAAGAGATTATTATTATGATCTGTGAAAGTACGTCAAACGGATGTCGGGTCTGCACCTCCAACTTAGATGGTGCGCCGCACTCCTCCAAGCCAAATTCTAATAAGCCACAGTTCCCGAATCTCACTCCAAATAGGGCATAATTTCGTTCTGCCAAGAGAAGGTTCTTAGATAAACAAAACCTACCGCATTTGACATCGGTCTTGGCCATTTTGGGCCCATCTGGTTCAAGGGAAAGCCCTCCTGCACCACCGCATGAAGAAGGGGGCTATTAAATTATCAACCACAAGGTCAGAGCAGGTCCTCCCTCTGGATCCGGGGCGGACCAAGAAAGGTGCAGAACGCGAACGATACATCGCCTTCATACGGAGAGAACCCCTCTTCGAGCAGACCGGAGACCCACATTTAGGGTTGGCGTTCACATTCCTAGGTGATACAGCCACGATGGGTAGCCACCAACGTAGAAAAGAAGTGGGGGATGAAATGCCGGTAGTAAGTTGTGCGATACCTAGGAAAAAACCATTGAACTCGCCCGAGAATAAGACCAAGGACAGATTCGCTGGCCACTGCTAGAATAGCTGAAGTTTAGCTACAGGATCCATCAGAAGGCCTTGGATGTCGGGGTATTTAGCGACTTAATTGTAACATCCATGGAGAAGGTGAGATTCAGAGCATGGCCTGGACGAGAATCGTCACTACTTCTACGCAGCTTAGCGTACAGTTAGGTTGTCACCGCAAACTACGGACCTGGGCGTCTTGTCTACGCGATGGGTCTGTATGTTCACAGAAGCGAAAAAAAATCAAAATGGTCCTCTACCATGTACACAATGAACGCTGGTTTGTACAGCAAGTCCCGAAATACCATCATTGGACCAGTGAACGTCCACTGGAATACAGTACTGCGGGCATTCCAAATCCCGAGGGGCAGTACAGCCATAATTCAAAATGCCGGTACCCCGTGTGTTGAATGCCTTCTTCCATTCATACACCCTCCTCCGAATCCTGATGCAGTTATCAGGCTCCCTCGCAGTATCAATTTGGTGAAGATCTTGGCTGCCACGAGGTGTGGCGCGGTCCGAGAGAGCTCGGAAATACAAGAGAGTAGAGTGGGTAGCGATTCTTCGACCGTGATCTTGTTTAGTGTGATTATTCCTCTATAATCGATGCAGAACGTACGAAGTTAGAACCGTCTTTTTTCTGAATTCGAAACAGAATGAGCCGCGTCACCGGCCGGTGAGGAGGTACATTGCGTATAAAATCCTTTCGCCAAAGTTCTACCTGTATAGTATGCCGACATAGCCTGTGGATCGAGGCGGCAAACAGAGAAGGATATGACCCTACCCCGTGGGGGAACTGGGTACCGGGGAGGAGATCTTATAGGACAGTCATACTCACCGAATGGCGTTCTAACTTCTCACACACCTAGCTTCTCCGAGATACTACTACTCTCCAAGATCCTGGTACTAATTAGGTTCTAAATTAAACCTACTAACAACACACCGCTGTCAGACCCTGTACAAACTTGAACAGAAGACTCGGCAGATGGAGAGGGTTATAACAACCGGCGTGGTGACCCCAAACAAGAGGTACACCTGGTCTATTTCCGCTCCTTATCCCCAATCGAAGGACTTCTCGCCTGGTCTTCCAGTCCAAGTTTGTAGGGGCGTGGCGTTGCATCCAGGAGGCAGGACGCCCCTCCCCAAACTTGACTCACGCCGAGAACGCTGGGCAGGACTGGAAAAGCAGATCCTTTCTCCGTGTGTTAGACCCCCAACACCCGAGCGACACGGTGTCTGTGAGGAACTGGATGGAGTCCACTGAGGGAGTTCCCCACTGACAGACAGTTAGATGTACACAAAAACGGCTTTTCTAGACGGGTCACCGGCAAACGTTAAGCGAGGATACCAGGGAGTGCGTGCAATAAATGAGGTATCGCGCGGCGGAGCCGATCCAATAGAAGGGCCGAGACCCGAAGAGACAGGCGCGAGCATTCCGTCGTTACCTCCCACAGGCAACATTCAGTCGTGGAGATGAGGGCTGAGCACCTAGGGGACGACCGCCCTCCTACAGCCCCTTAGGTGCGGGGCCGTTTCCCGACCCTTGCGGGGGTTGAGGACCTTGCGGACATCAGCCAGCGGAATCAGGTCCGGGCTGCTCAGTAGATGGCAAAATCAGCACACCCTGCTACGGTACGTTCTGACTCCTGACATGTTTGCCCTGTCCACTTGCATGTGTCTCTTCAAGTGGACAATGGCGGATGAGGGTTGCGGAGATCTCAGGAACTCAGGAGCCCAGACGAGGGTAGGCTGTGGGTTGTGCCAAGTCCCGCTCCTGACGGAGGCTCCCTGCTTCGGTACCAAAACGCACATCATGGCGAGTGCAAGATGGATGAAGCTCACTCAACGACGAAGGGAGATCTCTAGGCTGCTAGGACTCCTTTACTCTGCTCGAGAGACCCTGTCTTAAAAGTTGTCACAGAGTATCAGCGGTCATTTTCCAAGATGAGCTCAGGTGGGGGGAGGCTAGGGTGGCGGAAACTGAACCTGCATATTCCTAATTCCACACTACGGAGGAGTCCCCTTAGGCCGTAGGATTGAGTAACAGCCAGTCTCCACTCCCAGTCGGAAGTGATGCTACGTAAAGCGAACGGCTACCTCCTCAAAAACACAAGCGGAATTCAGTGGAGGTAGAGCTTAATTCTGGGGCGGTCACAGGATCACTCGGTCCCAAGAGGATCGATCCGACCCAGGCCAAGGGCCTTCACCCGGACAGCAGGCATCAAGCACAACGCCACTCATTTGACACGACTCAGAGGGAAACGTGGCCGGCTCATCGAGCTCCACGTGAGTCCATGGAGCCCTGACGTGATGAAACACCTCAACAGAGCTATCGATATCTCCGTCAAACTTGGACGTTAGACGGGGAGGGCGGAGCTTCGGGCCCACGACTGCCAGCGGAGGCCTGGGTAGAAGAGCCACCGCGAAGAGGCAGGAGTTGCTACGGTTGCTGGCACGCCGGAGTGGGGCGGGGGCGCCAGCGGGGGCAGCATCAGCAAGGGTGGCGGACAGGCATACCGCCCAGTGTTTGCATGAGGTGGATCTTTTTTTATGCTTGGCGCGCGAGTCTGCTTGCACTTTGGCCGGGCTACATATGGTTCTGCACCATACTTCTTTGATCGTGGCACCATTTTAAGCTTGGCAGTTGTGCCCCACGTGGCGAGGATCCACTAATGACTTTAATTTATCTATTTATAACTGGACAAATCGTCATTTTGTATCGTTATGTGGACTCTCATCTGTGTATCTCAAGCCTGTCAAATGTCGTTTGTACAGCTAATTTTCGTCCTTACTTTATTTTTATATCTTCATTTATGGAATATCGGACTCTCAAAGTAGTCTTTTTTCTCTATCCTTATTTTATTTTTTTCCTTTTGTATCGCCTTAATTTTTTCCTTTTTTTTGTGTTTTTTTCCTACTTTCTCAGAGCCTCTTTTTACGCTCATTGCCAAAGCGGTTTTGATTGATATCTTCTTTTTTTTTTTTTTTTTTTTTTTTTTGTTCTTTTTTTTTTGCGGTCGTAAGTTGTTCCTAACCTTTAAGTGTTTTATTTTTTCTTTTTTCCACCTTTTTTCTCTCCTTTGTTTTTTTTATTCTTTTTTTTCGTTTTTTTTTTTTTTTTTTTTTTTTTTTCCTTCGTTACGAGACCTTTTTTGCTTCCTTTGCTTGGTGGCGGCTTTTTTCCTTTTATTGTTTTCTTTTATTTTTTACTTTTTTTCTTTTATTCCGAGGTGCAGGCGTATGTGCGGTATCTTATGGTTTAAATTCCGTAGTCTCGATTGAAATTCTGCATGCTTTTTCGTTTTTTTCTTTTCTTTTCTTTTGGGCATTATTTTTTGTTTTTATTCTTTTTAGTTTTTGTTTCCATAATTGTCTAAGCTCTTTTTATTTTTTTTTGCATTTTTTATTTATTGCGCAATGGGTTCGTGTTGTGTTCTTGTCTTTGTAATCTTTTTAGTTTTTTTTTTCTTTTGATCTTCATTTTGTCATAGTCTGTTTCTCAGTGTTCGGCAGATTATGTTTAGGTCGTCGCAGAGGTTCGCGCGTCTTACACTTCAAGGAAAGCGTAGCAAAAGGTCTGGATAACAACAGGTAAGACTAAAAAGGGACAAAAGGCAGACACATGCTACGATCTCCAAAGAGCCTGAACCTGTCGGGCTAATTTCTTGGCTCGCGGGGGCAGGAAACAAAGCTCACAAAACCGAGGAAATGACTTCAGAGCGGTAAACTTGAACCCTTACAATAGTTTGCCCGCCGTCAGGCAGACACACCAATTTTGTTGACAACCCTGTCCCTGGAACCACTAACCCACAAACCCTCTCGACCCCCTCCTCCTCGCCCCCCAAAGGTCCGATTATCCCCCCCCCCCAACCCCCCCGCCGAACTCGCAGTGCAACCTAACTCAACTCCATGATCGTCACTTCTACAATCCATTCCACTCTACTAATTCATAAGCACCCTCTTTATACGGACCCTTACCCCCACCCCTCCCTTCGTCCCTACCCTTAGCTAACATCACTGTTCCCCTGACCCTGCTGTCACACTCATTCCCAACTCATCCCTCTCGACACACACCTGTCACTACCGCAACTTCCAGCCTTCCTTACGTACCACTCCCAAGCTCGTGGCCATTCCCATGACGCAATATGTATCTGCACTTTTATATTATTTACCCCAACCACGTCTACCTCCTGTCAAACTTCCCTCCTGATCTTCTTTTTGATCCCCACCTTCTGAATGACGCAGCCCCTATCTCTGTCCTTCAGCTTCATATCCCCGCCGAGACCCTCCCGTTTAATTAATTCATTCCCTCCTGCTGCTCCCGGCGGAGTGGGGCCCTTCCCCTCAGGGTTGCGCCCAAATTGCATGTGAATCCTGAGTTTATATTTAATCTCTGGGGTCCCGCGGGCCGAGACGGTGAGGTTGTCGCTCCGCGTACCAGTTACCGGTCGTTTGACAAGACTTGCCTCCACCCCACCTAACCACCCCCGGCGCATCCCATATCAAAACACCCCCTTTCCACACAATGCCCACATATAATTCAAAGGTTACCATATAATCTTCATTGGCAGAATCTACATAAAAAAGCTTCAAGTCCCCTAAATAGTCGTGAAATAACAAACACTGCCCTACCTAACACCCGACCAAATCTCTAAATGAGCTGAATCACACTCGCTGATTAATCAGAAAGAAGAAATCAAGGTCTCTCTATTTGTGGAATCCATCCACACAATACGTATCTACGACGAATGCGGCAAATAGAATGCCTAATCAAAAGTTTACTTCCCTACTCGCCGACAACTTAATCTTTCTAAAGCGTCCCTCCACGCCACCCAACTCCCCTTCCCTCTCAACCACCCGTTGAAAATTACTGAACATGAAAAGTCGTATATAAGAGTTTGTAAGACTCACTTACAGTAATTTATATTATCGTATTTCCTCTCATTAATTTCAGGCTTTCTAATTGTTCAACTCCGACCCCCAGGTCAATCTAAAACGCATGTCCCATTATTTTCCACACCTTATTGGGTAATCAAAAGTCAGCTCAGTTTAGTTAGTGGCTCCCTATGGATTTGGGATCCAACAATTAGATATGCAAATGGGGTACTTCAGGGGCAGCCTTAAGAACTCTCTTTTCTATAACTCAATGTACAGGTCTCAATCATATTATCGGTGCTTGATTCCTGGGGTGGTTGTTGTCTTGCATGTCCAAAGAATAATACACGACGGGGGCCACAAAACTGATTAAGTCGTCAACCTATATGGCGAAGGTAACATCCGATAAATAAGCCAGGAATTTTATAAGACCCGTTCAAGGTCCAATAATAACATCACAGGACTAAGGTGCACAAGAAAATTCTAGAAGTCCTGTAATCAATTTCATCATATCCGATATTGGATCCAGCCCATTGAGAGAAGATTTGTCACTTATTTATCATTGGGGTCACTTGTTCAAATTAGTTGCTACAAAAGACTTTGATCTGTTCTTCTCTTTACCATTTCGCAGCAAGAGGCATTAATAAATTCTGTGTAGCAAGCATTAACTGTGAATTACAACATTTTTTGGTCTACCTGTGAAGATATTATTATGGGAAGTTAGCTATCAGTCAGTTTTAGAAAGTGACAATGAGAAGGCAGATGATTACAGCTAATGACCCCAGACAAGTTCAGAACAACGTGTCAGTTATGGTGTTAACAGGAATTGGCAGGATAGTTCATCACGGTTACCTTTTGATTTAGTTTCCACATTCAACTACATTTAGTATTTCTAATTCCCAGGGGTTTTACCCCGTGTAGATTCCCATGTACCCAGGGATGGAGCGTTTTCAGAATCATGAATCGAAAGTAGACCTTTCAGGATCCCCGTAGGCCACCATTCCGTGTGCCGACAATCGATTACCCATGGTCCCGTTGGGATAGTACAAGGCTAACTATACTAAAATATGAACATAAGGCATATGCAAATAGCCTGAAAACACAAATTCCGATTCTTGGTCTATTAGGATGGCTGAAAAAAGGCGCAAAGACGGTGTAGAGGCCTGGGCAAAATTGATTCTCATCACAAAGTGGAATCTCCACGTATTAAAATTCATTTGCCAGAACCTTCGTCTGCTAGAACGAAGTCAAGATTTTGGGAACTTCGGTGATAGCCTCCGGTGCTCTTACCATTTGATGAAAATGGCTGCGAGCACAATTGACGATTACATTGGGGCAAAGAACTCTGGAGGAAGAAGGGCAAAAGGCCGCCATGACATGTTCAGAATGAAGCCGAATCATAGCACCTGGCGGATTCTGTGACGTCAACACCCCGCGGGGTTGTCACCTGGGGTCACATAAAAGTCCGCGCGACGCTGGGAGCTCATACCGCTCTCAACTGTACTGATCAGGGAAGGTGGCTGCACGGCTGATTGTTTGCAGAAGAACTGATTATTTGATACACGATTTTTGTGGGGTGTCTCAGCTTGTCTCAAGAGACTGGGGTATTGGATCTGAATCCATGTGCGTCCACTGCAAGCTGTATATACATTAAATTCTATCTGCTGCACTGCTAGGCACATTGAACTATCCAAGGGGGATCTAATCAGTTCCTGTTGATATTCATTTAAAGAAACCGCGTTTTTTTACAATACAATTACCACTTCAGTTTACATGGCTTCTCAATTACTTGGGCGCAATTTTACAGATACAGTCCAGGGGGTTAATTAAGAAGGCTTTTTATTCAGGGCTGTGGTGACTCCAAGAAACCGTCATTTTCGACACCACCCGGGCGCCAAAGAAATATATCGTATTTATTCCTGGAATCCTAAAATTTCCACAGTAATCAAATTGTAATTACAAAATTATCTCTTTTTGGGTGTGGCGTGAAAAAACAACACGAAAATGTAACACGCTACAACATAAGCTAGTAGTTTGCATGGTCGGCCTCGAATTATTTTTTTGTGCGCAAGTTTACATCCGGCGCCTTGGATGTACTAAATAGTAAGGATCCTGTTGTTGTATAGCAGCTGGTGGTGACTCCAAGAACCGTCATTTTTTCACCAGTCGAAACAACTAACCGCCAAAATAATACTACACTTTTCATTTCCTGTGAGGAGATGGCTTTAAACAATAATTCAACAATACAAAAGTCGAGGTTAATTCTACATCTTTTAATCCTGATTGCTAGGGTCTTTGTTTGTGTGGCTTAAAAATATCACACCTATCAAGCTGCTACACTCACCGCTACAAAGCTAGTAGTTTTGTGCGTTAGGCTCAATTCTATTTTGTGCTGCAATATTACATCCAAAGAGGAATTAACTAAGCGTTTTTATCAACTAAGCTGTGGTGAGCACCTCCAAGAAAACCGTCATTTTCACCCTCCAAACATATATACATTTTTCCCTCTCTTCCTGTCAGCCAAATTCACAAAGGCAGAAGGTTAATTTACAAATCTTATATCCTCCCTTGTTGCCTGTGGCGTAAAAAACTCCACATTGCTAACCGACGCCCCCCGCGCCCCCGACAAATCTAGGAGTTTGTGGTGGCATCAATTCTTTGGCGCAATTTTACATCCAGGGGTTAATTAAGCTTGGTTAATGAGCTGCTGGGTGATGCCAAGAACCGCCATTTTCAATTTCAACCGCCAAAATATATACATTTTTCCTCGTATGCCTAATTCACACAGCAGCCGGTATAATAAAAATCTACGAATTTTTATAGAGTCCTAACTTGTTGTGTGGTGTCGTAAAACAACGTACGCCGCGCATTGTAACGTACGCTACAAAGGGCCTAGCAGTTTTGTGGTGGAGTCAATCTTTGGCGGCAATTTACATCCAGGGGTTAATTAAGCCGTTGTTTTTCATCCCCGAGTGTTAGCTGATAGGAGACTCCAAGAAACGTCAGTTGTTCGACATGGGGGCGCCAAAATATATCATACATTTTTCGCTTAACGGCTAATTCAACTTTACGCAAAGGGTTAATAAACAATTTTAATCATCTTGATTGAGTGTGGCGAAAAAACACACTGGCATTGTAACACTCTAACACAATGCTAGTAGAAAGTAGGTGGCGTCAATACTTTGGGGCTGCAATATTACATCCAGTGTAACAAAAACAAACTCTAAGAACAATCATCATTATTTGTGCATCCCATCCCCCCCTCGTCCAAAACCCCCCACCTTCCAACATAAAAAACAGCCAAAAAAAACCATAATTCCTAAATAACTCCAACACGGAAGCGCAATGTGATAATAACCCACATAAGCACACGTGTAGAAGTGTTGTTATCGACCCCCCCCCCTTCTCCAATAACCTCCTCACCCCCGTCACTAAGCTAAAGATGATTCGTACCCAACAAGACAAAATTTCTCCCAAACCACCCATATGTTAATCAACCTCATATACAAAAAACTAATCCTCATAGGATACTACCCATCCTACCCTACCATATACGCACTTGCGCTCTCCCCCTCCACAAACCCGTAAAAAACCACTACTTCCACCCTAACCCCCTACCTTCCGCTTGAATCAACCCAATAACACACCAATAATATAATTATCTACTCCCCACATCACCCGGGTCCAAGTACCCCCTCACCTTTCCCTATTCACTACGAAATGATGATGCCGTATGTCAACCCTAAACAAATGCTGCCACAAACCTCACCCATTTTAACGCAACCTGTTTCGAATTAACAATTCTCTTATTATTCCCACCTAGCCCCCTACATAATCCCCCGCAGTGCCCCCCATCACAACCAAGAAATAACGCTACTTAGATCCTACCTAACCACCGGCCTCCCCTAACCAACCCTCAAGACCACAACTAATTAATATATTCTATGACCCCCCACCTCCTTATCATCTCTCCATATACCCGCCTCACACCTGAAGCCTGCTCACACTAAGACTTTATAATGCCACCAAACGAAATGTCATCCCATACCCACCATTATGTAACCAACCTCTATATAAAAAAAATAACATCTGTGTGTGACCCAAGAACCCGTCATATTCAACCTAGGCCCCCGCACAACCCCAATTTAAAACCAGACATCCCGCACAAACCCCTCCTCCCCTTTATACAGCATACCACCAAAAAATCACGACAATCACAAAGAAGAATATTATTCTCGACCCCCCCTCTCCATGTTCAAATACCCTCGCCTCACCCAACCTACACCATCTACTAAATATAATTCCACCCAAACAAAACAGGTCGTCTCCGGAAGACCTCACCCTTTGAACCAACGCTCTATGATAAAAAATATAATATACCTCCATATTAATCCATACTTACCCTCGTACCCCTAACAGGTAAACCCCTAGCGTTTCGTCCCCCACAGCACACCCAAAAAAAACCATACTTCTCATCCTAACCCCCTACCCCGTAACCAACTCCTCAAAACACACAAGTAATATATTCGTACCCCCCCCACAGTCCAATACCCCCTCACCCCCTTGCAGCGCTCAAATATAATTCACCCAAACAAATTCTTCTCACAAACCATTAGCATCTCACCCCTTTTGAAACCCAAACTTAGTTATAAAATCAGCAGAGTTGAGCTCCACAGAAACTCGTCATTTCCAACTGCGCCCAAAGATAAATACAATTTTGTTCCCCGCTGGTAGACTCATAATCTCTACAGAAGCAACAGGTTAAATTACAACAAATTATCCTCGATCTGGTTGTGAGTGCTTCCACCCCCCTGTCAGAATAACCCACCTAGCACCCAGGTTCCTCACTACTATAATTAATTATGCACCCAACAATGATTCCCCAAACCCACCTTTATTAAACAATCCCTCGAATAAAAACAGCATTATTAGAACCTGGACCATCTTACCTCGAAGAAGAAATCCCCCGCGGCCAAACCAATCTTACAAAATAAAACCCCCTGTATGGCCTAATTCTACTATAGCAAGGGATTAAACCTTAAATCACAATAACAAAAAAACACACGTAGTAATAGATTCTACACCCTTCAGCCCAGCCTGGAGGTCCAATTACCCACGCACGCCCACACTACAAAATAGTTAATATGTCACACCCAACAAATATGTCTCCGTCAAACCCAGTCCCTGTGGGTTAATAAACCTCGAATGAACAAATGCGTCTTTGGTTGACACCCAGCACCCTTAGACAAAAACACACTCACCAAACCCTTCTCAAACCTAGCCACATATATATAGTGAACCAATTTACCTTTACCTAATATTCACTACGCAAATTTAAATAACCCCATAACACTCGTAATGATTTATATAGGGCTATCACCCCCCCATCAATGAAACCCTCTACAGTTTTGCTGACCATAAGCAAAGAAAAGGAGGATGCTCTTCATATTCTTTGTGCAGGCAAATTACATCATCCAGGGGGAATAATTAATGCTAAGTTAAAAACATCTTTTTGCCAACACAAGCCCCCGATAACCATTAGTACGGACTCAGCGCCAGGAGACACACACAAACCAAAACGCATACCCATACGCCTACCCACCTAGAATCACAGCGTAACAGAACCCCAAAACACACTTATAATGTATGTCCACCCCCCCCGCCCTCTCTTGAGTCTCTGCCAATATCCCCCCCAACACACTCAACACCAGCACGCCCCCCACCATAACGGCTTCTTCTTCCCTCTCATCGCATCTATATCCCCATTCTTATAAAGGAAACAGCCCCCCCCCCTCTCAGCACCAATACCATCACCAAATTTCAATATCAGAAAGTCTCCCCTCCCCCATACACACAAAAGTTCTATCCCCATCCTAAATCTACGACCCCATCCTCATCCACCCCCCTTCAACCTAGACCCCCCCAGGAGATACCATAATCGTCCAAAGAATTTGTCCCCACCCACACCTACAAATTGAATCTAGAACCACATCTGATAATAATAACTCCACACAACAAGCTCACCCCAATACCAACCCCGAAATCAATATCCAACTTCACACCTTCCCCCCTATTACACACAAAATGTGTGTCTATCTCCCCAGAACTTTAAAACAATGCTTACGAACCCCTATCACACAGCAACCAACGCAACAAAAACCCCATTAATAAAAAAGTGCTCCCACTCAAATCTCCCCCACACCCACCACTCAACAAATAGTCGAGACCACAGCGGTAGAAAAATAAAACTCGCCCCATCAACCCGAGCAACCCTAGAACTACACGCAAAGCAGAGATAATAGCTACAGTAAAACTTTGAAAACTTTTTGGCGTTTGACAAACACGTTATCCTAGGAGATCACGCTACACTTAAAAACCAACCAATACCTAAACCCCTGTGATTGTAAATTGCCCAAAGATATGATCCTCCACAAACACAGCTTTGTATCGTGTTACAGATGCATGTTTTATACTCCACACAGAACATAAGATAAAAAATTGTAATTAACCTTTGCTCTGAATTAGGTTCCTTCCCCCATACAAACCCATAAATGCGTATTCCGCATCCGTAAACAGAATGAGACGACCACAGCTTAAAAACATCCGACTAAATAACCCCGTGTCAAGTAAATTGCCGCCAAAGAATTGAGCCAACAAAAACTAGTAGCTTTGTATCGTGTTACATTGCGTTGTTTTTTAACGCCCACTACAACAAGAGATAAAATTGTAATTAACCTTTCTTGTGAATTAGTGTCTACAGGAAACCTGACTACAAAATATTCTTAGCCACCAATCCTAGAAGCATATGTAGACACCACCTCTAAAATCAACGCATACGAAAACCCCTATGATGTAAATTGCTCCAAATAAAAATGAGCCTACACAACTAGTAGCTATGTAGACTGTGTTACAATGCGGTGTTTATTTTACTCCCCACAACAAATATAAAATTGTAATATACCTTTGCTATGATGAATTAGGTTATCAGTAAACAAGCACAACAACATAAGTGCGTTATCAAATGACTGTTACATTGCGTGCCCCACCAGCATAAAAACACCGCCTTAATGAATAACCCCCTAATAAAATTGCGACCAAAGCCAGATCCAACACACACTAGAAGCATATGTAAGCGTTAAACATACAATTCGGTGTTTATTAACTTCCACACCGACAAGCTCAACCCAATACCAACCCCATAATCAATACCAACTTTCACCCGCCCCCCATTAACAATCACAAAATGCTGATGCCCCAATCCGTTAACAATGATACCTCGCCCAGCTCCCATACCAACAGCTTACATAACCCCCTGGAAGGTAAATTGCTCCAAAGAAAATTAGCCCAGACCACCACTAACTAGCTAAGAAAGCGAGTTACAATGCTGAAATTAAAACGCCAACACAACAAAGATAAAATTGTAATTAACCTTTTGCTTGTGAATTAGTCTACAGGAAAAAAGTTAAAATATTTTGGCGGTGACAAATACGGTTTCTTTGGAGTCACCACAGCTGATAAAATAAAGCTTAATCAACCGCCTGGATGTAAATTTGCGCCAAAGAAAAATGAGCCAACCACAAACTACTAGCTTTGTGCGTGTTTAGCAAATCGGTGTTTTATAACGCCACACAACAATCGATAAAACAAAGAACATACTACCAAAGCTTGTGCATAAGGCTACAGGAAAAATGTAAATATATAATTCGGTGAAAAAATTGACGGTTATTCTTGGAGTTCACCACAGCTCAATAACAACGCTAATTAACCCCTGGATTTTAATATCGCCAAAGAATTGAGGCCACCACAAACTACAAGCTATTGTATCTGTGTTAGCAATTCGGTGATTATTACGCCACACAACAAGAGATAAAATAGTGAATTAACCTTTGCTTTGTGAATTAGGTACAGGGGAAAAAAAAAATGTTAATATATTGTAGGCGTGGAAAATGCACGGTTTGTTTCTTTGGAGTCACACAGCATGAAAAACAACGGCTTAATTAACCCCTGGATGTTAAATTGTCGCCCACATAATTTGAACCACCACAAACAACTAGCTGATTGTAGCGTTACAATGCGTTGTTTTTTACTGCCACACAACAAGAGTATAAAATTGTAAGTAACCCGTTGCTTGTAATAGTGCTACAGGGAAAATGTATATATTTTTAGCGGTGAAAGTAAGGGCGTTTTCCATGTGGAGTCACCAACACTCAATACGAACGTCTTAAATAACCCCTGGATGTAGAATTTGCGCCAAAGATTGAGCGCTCCACAAACAACTAGCTTGTATCGTGTTACAATGTGGTGTGATTTTTTACGCCACACAACAAGAGATAAAATATGTAATTAACCTTTGCTTGTGAAGTTAGGCTACAGTAACAAATTAATATAATATTTAGCGGTGAGAAAATACGGTTTTCATTGGAGTCACTCACAGCTTAGAAGACAACGCTTAGTTAACCCTGGAAGTAAATGCGCCAAAGAATTTAGCCAGCCACAAACTACAGCTTTGTAGCGTGTTACAATGTGTGGGATTTTTTACGCCACACAACGAAAGAGATTAAAAATTGTAAATAACCTTTGCTTGTTAATTAGGCTACAGGAAAAATGTATATATTTTGGCGGTGAAAATGACGGATTACCTTGGAGTCACCGACACGCTTTGAATAACAAGGCTTAATTAACCCCTGGGAGTAAATTGCGCCAAAAAATTGAGCCACCACAAACTAACTAAGCTTTGTAGCGTGGTTACAATTTCGGTCGTTTTGTTACGCCACACAAATCAAGAGATAAAAATAGTAAATAACCTTTGCTTGTGAATTAGAGCAACAGGAAAAATGTATATAATAATTTGGCGTGAAAATGACGGTTTTCTTTTGATGTCACCACAGCTGAATAACAACGCTTAAATAACCCTGGATGTAAATTGCGCCCACAGTAAATGTAGCAGTTTCCAAAAATTAAGGGTATTTTATTGTAAAAACGCTGTATCTTTTTAAATGAATACAACAGGAACTGATTTAAAAAAAAATCCCCCTTGGATATTCAATGTTGCTGTGAGCAGATAGAATTTAATGTATTATACTCAGGCTGTCATTTGGAACGCACACTGGGATTTCATATCCAAAACCCCATTCTCTGAGACAGAGTCTGAGACACCCCACAAAAATCGGCTTATAAAAATCAGTTCGTCAGCAATACATCAGTCCGTGGCACGCACCTTCCCTGATCAGTAACAGTTTATGCTAATTAGCTCCCAGCGCGTCGCGCCCGGGGGACTAGTATAGTGCGGTGACGTCACAAAATCCCCGCAGTCTCTGATTGGCTTCATCTCTGCACATGTCATGCAGGCTGATGCCCTTTCTTCCCTCGCCAGAGGTTCTTTGTCCCATGGTAACGCCACAATGTGCTCGGCAGACCCCTTTTATCCAATATGTGAAAAGCACACTTCGTTCACGCCTTAAGAGAATACCCCCAACTTCGACTTCGTTTCAGACCGAATTTTTCCTGAAATTCAAAACGCAATTCCCAAAAACTTGTTAGAATCAATTTGCCCAGCGGCTACAATCATCAAGCAACCGTGCCCCCATTTATCAGCCATCCAAATAAGCCAAATCAGGAATTGTGTTTTCAGGGCATTGCTAAGTGCCTTTGTTCAATTTTTAGTAAGATTAGCAACTTTAGGAGATGGGGGGCACGGAGTGGCCATGGGACCTAAGGTCACCTTTCGATTATGATCTGAAAACGCTCCAAATCCCTGGTTACGGGAGTATTGACAACTGGGTAAACCCTGGATTTAGAACTAACAAATGTAATGACTGTGAAACTAAATCAAAAGTAACCGGCAGAACTTATCCTGCAATCCTTTAACACCATAACTGACACTTGTTCCTGAGGTTACATAGCTGTAACTCATTCTCCAATGCCCTTTTCCCCTAGTCTAAAACTGACTGATCCAGCTTTCCCTAAGATTAATAGTCTTCACTCTTTAGACCAAAAATATGTTGTCCTTAACGTTAAAGGGTCACAATAAAATTTATTGATGCACTTCAGCGTAGAGAACAGATCAAAGTCCGTTTGTAGACAAAAATTAAGTCCCAATGATAAAATCTTCCTATGGGCTGGATCCAATTGAAATGATGAAAGATTAAGGACATCTAGATTTTCTTGAGCACCTAAGTCCTGTGATGTAATTATTGGACTTGACGGGTCTTCATTCTGGCTTTTTCGATATTTCCTTCCTCCCCGTTTCCTCCGGCCACGTTTTTTGGCCCCCGTTTCTTATTCTTTGGCTGCCGATAATATGATTGAGCTGTAACATTAGTTGAGAGCTCTTCTGCTGAATCCCCATTTGCATCTGTGTTGGATCCCAAATCCATGGAGCCAAAACTAACTCTTCTTTGATTCCAATGTGGAAAATAATGGGACCTTCGTTTTAAGATAGACCTGGGGGTAGAGGAATCCGGTCTGCGTCTTCCCCACTCATATACGACATCCTGTTCGTAATCACTGAGGTCCCTTTGGAATTTATTTTTCTTGGTCTCCATCAACGAACTTTCTACTTTCTCAATATTGGCATCTATTTGCCGCATTGTGAGATCGAATTGTGTGGAATCCATGAGAGCCTTGATTTCTTCTTTCAGCTTCTGGATATCAGCAGAGATTTGTGATAATTTGGTTTCTTCATATTTCACAATAAGGGCCATAAGCTTTAATGAGCACGTGCTGAGAATCTCGTTCCATTCTGTGGTAAATTTGGTGGAAAATACAGTCATGGGAACTTTTTTTATGCGGAGACCACGAGGTACCTGTAGCGGCGACCCCCGCTTCTCGGCCCGCGGGCCGCGGGCGCACCCGTGGTCCCCCTCCCGGGCGCCTGCCGGGGTCGGGTGCTGCCGCTGCGCGCGGGACGAGCCGGGGGGTCCGCTCCTGCTGGTAACTTACCCGGCCGCGTTCCTGTCCCGCCCGCGTCTCCTGCCGGCCAGGCTGCGGGTGCCCGTTCCCTAGCGCGCGCGCGCGTTCTCGTAAATTTAAAGGGACAGTGTCCCAATAATTGGTTGTCTGCCTGACGCCTCCCCTATTTAAGGGTCCGCTCTGCAGTCATTCCTCGCTGGATCTATGTTGCCCCGAGCCATAGGAAAAGCGTTCCTGAATCATATTGTCGCCCTACCGTGTACCAGACCCTTTGCTACGTTTCCTGACTCCGAACCTCTGCCGCCTGCCCTGACCTTCCTGCCTGTTCTCGACCACGAACCATTGCCGCCTGCCCTGACATTCTGCCTTCCCACGACTACGTTTCTCGGACTACGATTCTGTACCTCGCTGCACCTCGGCGCCACGCAAACAAGCCCCGTAGGGGGGACGACCTGGTAGCCTCACGCCGCAGCAAGTCATTTCCGCTTTGCGGGGGCTCTGGTAAACGGG
>JAODAL010018579.1:0-74362 GCA_025379985.1 Phyllomedusa bahiana
GGTACCCCAAATTTTAAAGGGTACAAGGTGGATTTCTTTGTAAAAAAAAGGGGGCCAAAAACCCGTTAAAAATAAAAGTATTTAAAAGTTTAGGGGAAAAAGGGAAAAGGGTTTGGTTTTTAAAAACCAATTAAATGCCCAAAACCCATTTAAATGGAAAATTTTTTTGTATCCAAATTTAAGTACAACCTGGATTTTGAAAAAAAACGGGGGCAGCCCCCAAGTGCAATACAGCTTTTTTAAAAGGAAAATACGGATAAAAAAAGGTTTTTTTTTGCATAAATTTGAAATACCCCCAACAGTTACTAGAAAATTTCTGTACAAAAATTTAAGTAAAAGGGGGGGGGCCCCTTTGAAAAATTTACGGGGGCCAAAACAGTGCCAAAAAACACTATTTAAAATTTTTATATGGAAAAGAAAAGGTTTTTTTTTTAACCAAATTTAAAAATAAAACCAACATTTAATAAAAAAATTTCTTTATCCAAATTTAAGTAAAGGTGGCTCTTTGAAAATCCCTTGGGCCGAAACCCAGGCAATACAGCTATTTAAAAAGTTAAAAAGGGTTAAAAAAAGGGGGTTTTTTGGCCCCAATGAAATAAAACCAAACATTTACTAGAAAATTTTTCCCTGTATCCAAATTTTAATTTACGGGTGGTTCTTTGAAAAAAATGGGCCCGCCCCCACGTGCAATACGCTTTTTTAAAGGTAAACGGTTTAACAAAAGGTGGTTTTTGCATCAATAAAAATACACCCAAAAGTTACCTAGAAAATTTCTGTATCCAAAATTTAATTTACAAGGGGGCCCTTTTTTGAAAAATTTTTGGGTTTTCCCAACCCCCGTGCAAATAAAACCCTTTTTAAAAAGTTCCCCAACGAAATAACAAAAGGTGTTTTTTGCACCAATTAAATACACCAAACATTTTACTAGAAAATTTCTGTTTTCCAAATTTAAAGAAAACAAGGGTTGGCTCTTTTGAAAAATACGGGGGCCCGCACCCCCGGTGAAAATTATAGCTTTTTTAAAAGATAAACGGAAAAACAAAAAGGGGGTTTTTTGGAATAAATTTGAAATACACCAAAAAAAGTTACTAAAAATTTCTGTATAAAAATTTTTAAGTCCCTAGGTGGCTCTTTAAAAAAACGGGGCCGCCCCCAAGGGTGAAAATTAAAAAGTTTATTTAAAATTTACAAGGATAACAACAAGGGTGGTTTTTGCTTAAAGGGAAATACCAACAGTTACTAAAAAATTTTTTTTTGTATCCAAATTTAAGTAAAAAGGGTGGCTTTTTAAAAAAATACTGGCCCGCACCACGTCCCAATTCCCAGCTATTTAAAAGTTACAGGAAAAACAAAAGGTGGTTTTTGCATAATGAAATAAAAAAACAGTTACTGGGAAAATTTCGTACCCAAATTTAAGTACAAGGTGGCTCTTGAAAATTTTAATTGGGCCCGCACCCGTGAAATTTAAAACTATTTAAAAGGGTTAAAAAATGGATAACAAAAGGTTTGGTTTTTGCCCCAAAAGGGAAAATTACCCAAAAAAGTTACTGGGAAAAATTTCTGTTTTTCCCAAATTTTAAAGTCCCAATCGGTGGCCCTTTTTGGAGAAAAAAATTTTTGCGACCCACCAGGGGCCAAATTTCCATATTTTAAATTTTTTAAGTTTTTTGGGAAATAAAAAAGGGGGTGGGTTTTATCCCCCAAAATTTAAAATTAAACAGTTAAATAAATTTCTTATCCCAAAATTTTAAAGGTTACAACTTTTGGTTTCTTTTTGAAAAATTTTTTGGGGGCCGCACCAAAAATTTGCAAATCCCAAACAAATTTAAAAGTTTTAACGGGTTTAACAAAAGGGGTTTTTTGGTTTTTTTTGTTTTCCAATGAAATTAAACCCAAACCATTAAGAAAAATTTTTTTTTGTATCCAAATTTAAGTACAACGTGGCTTTTTAAAAAAATTTTCTGTGCCGCCCCGGTGCTACCTTTTAAATGTTTAACTTAAAAAAGGAGGTTTTTGGGTTTTCAATAAAATACCCAACAGTTACTAGAAAATTTCTGTACCCAAATTTTAAATTAAAAGGTGGCTCTTGAAAAAAAGGGGCCGCCCACGTGAAATTAAAATTTTTTTAAAATTTTACAGGTTTTAACAAAAGGGGGTTTTTTGTATCAATGAAATAAAACCAAAAAGTTCTAGAAAATTTCTGAATAAAATTTTTAAATCAAATTTTGGGGCTCTTTGAAAAAAAACGGGGCTCCCACCCCCTGCAATACAGCTTTTTAAAATTTTTTAACCCTTTTTTCCTCTGGGGGGGGGTTTTTGTTTACCCCAACATTCTGGAAAAATTTCTGTATCCAAATTTAAGAAACAGGTGGCTCTTTAAAAAAATACGGGGCCGCACCACGTGAAATACAGCTATTTTAAAGGTAAAGGGAAATAAACAAAAGGGGGGTTTTTTTCATCAATAAAATTACCAACATTTTACTAAAAAATTTCTGTACCCAAATTTTAAGTAAAAGGGGGCTCTTTAAAAATTAGGGGGCCGACCACGTCCCAATACGCTTTTTAAAAGGTTCCCATGGAAAACAAAAGGGGGTTTTTTTCCCATCAATAAAATACCCCCAACAGTTACTAAAAAAATTTCCCTGTACCCCAAAATTTAAGTACAAGGGTTTGGGCTTTTTTAAAAAATTTAATGGGCCCGCACCACGTGCAATACAGTTTTTTTAAAGGAAAAAACGGGATAACAAAAGGGGGTTTTTTTGCATCAATAAATACACCAAAGTTACTAAAAAATTTTCTGTACCCCAAATTTTAAAATTTAAAAGGTGGCTCTTTAAAAAAATCCCGGGGCCCCCACCCGTGAAAATTACAGCTTTTTTAAAGGTAAACGGATAAAAAAAAAGGGGGTTTTTTGGCTTCAATGAAATCCCCCAACAGTTATAGAAAATTTCTGTACCCAAATTTAATTTAAAAAGGTGGCTCTTTGAAAATAGGGGGGGCCGGCACCCGGGCAATACAGCTTTTTTAAAAGTTACATGGATAAAAAAAGGGGGTTTTTGCCCCAATGAAATACCCCAAAACATTTTAACTAAAAAAAATTTCTTTTTCCCAAATTTTAAAAGTAAAAGGTGGCCTTTTGAAAAATACTTTGCCGCACCCGTGCAAAAAGTTTTAAAAAAGGGGTTACACGGATAAAAAAAAAGGGGGTTTTTTGGGAAACCAAGGGAAACACCACCCTGTTCCCTACAAAATTACTGTTACCCTTTTTTAAATTTGCAAGGGTGGCTCTTTGAAAAAACGGGGGACGCACAAAAAAAAAAGGGGTTCGGCGAGTGCTTCTTTAAAAAGGGTCCTGTTTTAACAAATAAAAAACTAAAATTCTCAAAATTCTCCCAATTTTCTAATTTTTCACAGCAAAAAGCATAGTTGTCTGTATAAATTTAAAGGAAGAAACTGTGTCTTGAGCTGACCCTTATTGAGAGGACACGCAGCACACGTCTTGCTCTAATGTTGGAAAATAAAAGGACTGTTGTGAACGGGAAAATGTGTTCTTTTGCAAAACGAGGTCATGTGTTTTTTCCCAGCCAATAAAAACCATACCCATCAAAAGTCTGACTTTCGCACACCCAGTCCCCCTGCCTACGCTAATGGATTTGCGGGCCCAACCAAAATGACGGAAAACCCCTGAAGATGGTGCGAAAAGTAATAGATTATCTTTATAGATTTTTACCTAAAATTTCCCGTGACCCAAAAATTTCCAATCGGCCTAAAAATCGTCCGTTTTTAAAATTTTGTCGATTATAATCGTTCATCCCTAGTCAATTTAGTTAACATTTTTTAATTTTTACAAGGAATGCAGGAGATAATGCACCACAAAATTTGTGAGATAACTTCCCCCATCTACAGAAATCCTATTTTGGCATATAGCATAACTCAGAATTAAAATGGCCTCATTTACTGTATCTTTTAAAACCCCAAGAAAAGAGAAATGGACTTATGCCCCTATGTCACATGTGTAAAATTAAAGCACAATGGAGGTTGTAGAGTAAAAATTGCAATTTCTATTTTGATTTCACCATATTCTATAAGTTATTTTTTTTCTATATTTCTGTTATGGGAGCTATTTGAAATGCTTTTATTGCAGGGTAAGATGCAGATTTTTGCTTGGTACTATTTCAGGGTATAGATGAAATTCTGATCACTTCAATTACATGTTTTGGATGGCAAGTTGAAATAAAAATAGCAATTCTGTATTCTTTTTATGACATTTTCTGTGTAGTACAAACTTTATTCTGTGGGTTGATACAATTATAGTAATACATACTCTATGTAGTTTTTAAGCTTGTGTGCTTGCAAAACATGAGCACTGTAAAACAGGGGGCGTAACTAGAGAAGGGGCCCGGGCCCCTAGCAAACTTTTGGTTTTGGGGCCCCCTCACCCCACCCTCGGGCCCCCCCCCCGACCCCGAAAATTTACCAGGGGCATGCAGTTAGATAATTAGTTAAAGCAAAGGGGAAAAAACCTAACCTTTTAAAACTCAACCTTTTTCATACTGCTTTCCAAAACCAAAAATTTTTTTCCCCCCCCCCCTTTATATTTTAAAAAAAAAAAAAAACCCAAAATTTTCCAATAAAAAAGAGATCGGGAATTTCCCGAAATTAGTTTGTTCCCCTTCCCCCGAATTTTTCGGCAACAAATAAAATTCGTTTCCCCAATTACTTTTGGGATGAATCACGTTTTAAAAAAAAAAGCTATTTCCAGGCTTTCACAGAGCCCCGCAGGGGTGCTGTTTTAAGTTGTTCCAGGCCCTTAAAAAATGCGAGGGGGGCTTGGTTTTTGGGTTTTTTACAAATTTTTGTTTTTAGTATGACAGCCCCATGAAAGCCGCCCCCTCTTTGAATCGTTTACTATAAAATTCCCCTGGGGCCCCTTTAAAAGGGGGGAAAAACTGACCAAAAAACTGAAAACGGGAAAGTTGGGCCCGATAAAGTCATTTTCCAGGGAAAGCTGGAAAAAAAAAAAACAAGCTGAGAGCCAGATGGCAAATTAGTGACAGGTGTGGAGGTGCGGCGCTGCCAACAGCAAAGATGAGGTCAGGGCAGTGGGACAATGACATTTGGAGGTGGCAAAAACAGGGGAAAAGGTCAAAGAAATGGCCACAATGGGCACCCGTGTGGAAGGGGCACGGCAGAAGCAGGGATGAGGCGGGCAGTGGCACAATGACAAGGGGGGTAGGGTCACGGCTCGCCACGAAACAGCATGGGTCAGAAAAGGGGGCCCCAAAAGGAACCAGTGTGTAGGCACGAAACAGCCAAGCAGCAGATGAGGGCGGACGTGGCCCAATGACAAGTGTGTAGGTCACCCCGGAATAGCCACAGCGCAGCAGAGGTCAGAAAAAGTGGCAAATGACACATGTGTAGGTACGGGGAGCGCAGTTTTGGGGAGGCGTGGCACAAAAGACATTTTTGAGGTTTTTGGCCCAAAAAAAAGGAGGGAGGCCAAAAAAAGTGGCAAAATGACACAGTGTTGTGTTGACGGCCCTCAAAAAGCGCAGCAGATGAGGTCAAAAAGTGGCACCCAAAGACACAGTGTGTAGGTCACAGCGCAGCCACGCAGCTGCTGAGGTCAACAGTGGCACAATGACCAGTTTTGGGGGGTCCCCGGGAGCAGCAGCTTGGGTCAGGGCATTTGGGACAAAAGACACAGTGTGTAGGTAAAAGCTGCAGCATGAGGTCCGGCAGATTGGACAATGACATTCTGGAGTGTCAAAAACAGGAGTAGTAGGCCAAAGAGTGTGGTCAATGACACAGTGTTTAGGTCTAGGCAGAAAACAGCACAGCAAGCAGCATGAGGTCAGACATGGCACAATCACATTTTGGAGTGGCAAAAAACAGGAGTAGGCCACAGAGTGGGACAATGACAACAGCCATGTGAGCGTCACGGCACAGCAGCCACAGCAGCAAGCATTGAGGTCAGACAGTGGCACAAGGCACAGTGTGGAGGTTGGCAGCAGCCACAGCAGCCCAGCATGAGGTCAGACAGTGGCATACTGACAGTGTGTAGGTCACGGCAGCAGCCTCCGCAGCAGCATGAGGTAGACAGTGGCACATGACACAGTGTGGAGGTAAACGGCAGCAGCACAGCAGCAGCATGAGGCAGACAGTGGCACATTGACAGAGTGTGAGGTGGGTGGCAATACCAGTCCCTGGTAACAGGATGGTTAGGTGGCAGATGGAGAAAACTGTCAGCAAGATGTTGTGTGGCATCAGGCGGAGTTGGCCGGCATCAGAATAGTGGCTGAGTTAGGTAGTTGAACACAGACTATTTCTCACAGTTTGGGGAGAGGCGTCATGGCTGATGTATAGTCTGACGCCTAAAGCATTGGTGTTGTGGAAATTCTGCCGATCCCGCCTGATTCATCTTGACAAAGGTCAGTGTTCCACATTTGCCCATGGAACAGCGGGTTTCTCCTTGGAGGATAACCGATGGCCCTCGCCTCCGCACTGAACATTCGCTCTGAATTGCCACACTACTGGCCGGGCCAGGACGCATTCTCCACTGCAAATCGGCAAGTTGCGGCCACCAATCCAGTATGGCCTGCCAGTAGTACCGCTGATCTTCTACTGGGAGGCGTGCAGGAGTGCTGTCCAAGTAGGCCACCACCTGTTGGTTGGGACTGCTCCAGGTCCCTGACTGGCTGCTGCTGCTGCTCGGCGACCTTCCCTCCTCAGCTAGGCGGGTGAAGGAAGCTGTCATCAGTGACCTCCCAGACTTAGGTTTTACTGATGCTGGAGATGGTACTGCTCCTACCCCCCCCCCCCACCTTACCACCAGCCAGCAGCCGCGGCGTAGTATAGGTGTAGAACGCTGAGGAACCAACCGGTCAGTCTGAGAGAGGAGGGACAGTGCCGCTACATAGGCGCGGCCAACTGATTACGGAGGATTTCCTATTGTATTTGAGTTTGTCCTCCTCTCAATAGCTGGGGAAAAAAGGCTCCATTTTGGACAGTAGGAGGGTCCATTGGTTGGGAGAGCCAGAAAGTCAATAGCCAGGCAAAAAAAGCATGCTGGGGCCATCTGCACAAGTGATTCCGTGGGGGCTCCCTGCCTCCATTTCCACTGTATACTGCCACAGTGCTTGGGGGTCATCTGCCTCATATTCCTCATCTCATCCACCTCCTACAGAGGCTCCCTGCTCCTCATCTCTTGTCAACCTGGGTTAGAAAATCCATCATTTCATCCAGACAATTGACTTGTAGCTTCCAATGTCCTCCTCCTCCTCCATTTCAGTCCCACTGGATCATGTGGCCACGGAGATGTTATGTCGCACGTACATTCCCCTGATCAGGGACAGATTTTTTCAGCATCTGTTCCAGGACATGAAGCAGTGGAATGACGTTTATTCACACAAATAACGTGCCTCCTCGAATGGCCTCAACAAACGGAGGGTGTCAGCATGAGCTGCAGTGGCTGGACTCAAAGATACATACAGGGGGTACTTCTGTCTGCCTGGATATCTCATTAAAATAGTAAATGGCCTTTCTCTGTTCATAAAGTCGATTCCAACATGTGCAGGTGGAATTCCAAACGGGTGGAAAACATCGCGATATCAGTGTTGTTGGGGGAGGGCGTTCTGCCGCTGCAACTCGAGGAGGGTGTGATCGGCTTTGTACGAATGGAAAAGTTGCATGCCCAGTATTCCTGGCATTTTCAGAATGTTCTGAAGATCGGTGGAGACTTTCAGGAACACTTTTCACAACCCTGATTGGAAACACGTGTGCGTTCATGCAGGGCGCATGGACAATCCCTCCTCGGTGCAGCCGCGGACACCATGTTCCTACCTTTGTCCGTCACCATTGGTTCCGATTTGCAGTTGGCGCGGAGAAAAAGAAAGCACACACATCGATTTCTTGTACATGAACCTGGGAGAGCAGTTCCTCCCCTTTGTGACTTAGTTCGCCGAGGCAAGCCAGGTGTAGAACTGCGTGACACGCTGTGGCCCTAACATGTGGTATGATGGGAGCCAGTACTCTGTGGAGCTGAGTTGGTGTGGTTGGTGGAGGAGGGGAGGCGGAGACATTGGCGCAAGGCAGCAGCAGTGTGACAACGTTGGTAGGAGAATGAGGCGTCTCTGTCCATAGTTGTTGGTTGCCTGGGGCCGGAAAAGCACTTCACCAGTAGGCCGTAAAAAGGACATGTACTGGCCCTGACCGTGGTACAGCTCCAGACGTCCCGCGCCTGCCGTGCACCTTGGATCCAAACCGATAAGCTTAAGGACTGGCCCACCTTCTGTTGTACATATTTATGGAAGTGCTGGTATGCCTTTTGGAAAAGAAATTACGGCTTGGAACTCTCCATCTGGTCGGCTACAAGCATTAGTTTCTCTGAAGGTGCAGAGTCCACCATTTGGAAAGGGGAAGGGACTGCAGTTCCAACAACTTGGACAGGAGCACGGTCAGCTGCTGCACCTAGGTTGGTTGGACGGCATACTGTTGTCTCTTTGCAATCGCCTCACTGAACGACTGCTATGCGCCATGAGTAGCGAGGAGCAGGAGCATCTGGACACGGGAGATGATGTCAAAGAGAAACAGCTCACTTCTGCAGTGTGGTTGGAGCTTGACTGGCTGCAATGGCATGCGTGCCACTGGACGCTGCTGCTGCTGTTGCGGGTTTTTTACCCCGTGGCCGCTTGGCTCCCGACCGCACACTGCTGCTATCCTGCTAACTCACGGCCACACGACCCACTTGCTGAGCTGCGCCACTGCCTGATGCGCAAGTAGACGCCCTCTTCTCCTACGATGATGAAGCCCTTGCCTCACCGGCTCCCAAGTGCGGGTAGTACTTCATCTTTATTTGTTGTTTCATTGTAATGCTGTCCTCATCAACCGGTCTTGGTTTGCATAGGTGACCCTCACAACATGACCTCCATGCCACTCTTTCAACATCTATACTTTGCTGCCTACTGCAAGAAGCAGGGGATATTGGTTCCCATTTTTCAATGCAAGTAGCTGCTGTCTGCCACTCCTCAAATTGTTCATCCTCGCTTTATAGTGGCGCTGAAGCCCAGACCCAATAGTAGATATCTGGACCTGAGGGAACCGTTGGGAGGCAGAGGCGGGTTTTGAGGAACAGGTGAGGGCCCCGCTTCTTGACCCGCTCCGGGCCATGTCAGCTAAGGGTTGTTGTCCTGACTTTCCACACCGAACTCTTGGCTGGGGTTGTCAGAGTCATTGGGAGGGAAGGGATGTCATAGTCAAACAATCAAGAAACCCATTGTGTTGATAGTCAGATAACCGGCCTGCTAGATGGATCCCAGCGGCTGTTGTGGCTCACCGAGTGACCCCTGCTGCAGACGTCCTCATGCTGTGCTTGCGACCTGCTCCAGGAATGTTTGTGCCTCTGCCACTCGCGGTGGAAGAGCCTTGCCACCTCTCCTGTCTGCATACTGGTTGTTCTAAAATGTACAGACACTGTTTTGATGAAGATAGTCTCGTATTGATAAATACACCCCTGTATTTGACGCCCAAATTAAACCCATAAGTAAGCTTGGGTAACCCTTGGATATAAATTGCACTCCAAATTGGGACAGGAAAAATTGACTTGTATGTGCCGTTTAAAAAATCTGATGTATTTTTACTGAATCATAAAAGCACAAAACAGGTTAATTAAACCTTCGGATATGAATTATGTTACAGGAATTACTTCGTGGCGGTGAAATACAAATTCTTCATTTACCTGAGTACAACTGCAGAACAATGCTTAATTAACCTGGATGTAAAATTGCGCCAAACATTTGGGCCACACAAAATAGAGCTTTGTAGCGTGTTCAATTGGTGTTCTACGCCACACAAAGAGATAAAATTGTAATTAACCGTCGCTTTGTGAATTATGCTACAGGGAAAAATGTTATATTTTGGCGTTTGGAAAATGAGGTTTCTTGGGTGTCAGCACACCAGCAAAACAACGCTTAATTTTACCCCTGGATGTTAAATTGCGCAAAAAGAATTGGAGCAACACAAAAAGTAGCTTTGTAGCGTGTTACATTGCTGTGTTTCTACGGACACACAAATAAGAGATAAAATTGTAATTAACCTTCGCTGTGAATTATGCTACAGGAAAAATTTATACAATGTTGGCGTTGAAAATGAGGTTCTTGGGGCGTCAGACCCAGGCCAAAACAACGCTTAATTAACCCCTGGATGTAAATTGCGCCAAAACAATTGGGCCACCTCAACTAGTAGCTTTGTAGCGTGTTACAATTGCGTGTTTTCTACGCCACTCTACAGAGATAAAAAATTGTAATTAACCTTCGCTTGTGAATTATGCTACAGGAAAAATGTATATTATTTTTGGCGGTTGAAAATTGACGGTTTCTTGAGGGTCAGCACGACAGAAAACAACGCTTAATTAACCCTGGATGAAAATTGCGACAAAAGAACCTATGAGCATCCACAAAACTAGTAGCTTTGAAGCGTGTTACAATTGCGTCGTTTTCTGCACACAAACAGAGATACAAGGAGACTAAAATTGTAATTAACACTTCGCTTTGTGAATTATTGTTACAGGAAAATGTATATATTTTGCGTTGAAAATGACGTTTTTATTGGGGTCGCACACCAGCAAAACACGCTTAATTAACCCCTGGATGTAAATTGCGCAAAGAAATGACAACCACAAATAGTAGCTCTTTGTGAAGCGTGTTACAATTGCGTGTTTTCTCGCCACACAAACAAGAGATAAAATTGTAATTAACCTTCGCTGTGAATTATGTAACTGGATAAATGTATATATTCTTGGCATTGAAAAATGACGGTTTCTTGGGGTCAGCACACAGCATAAACGATTGCTTATTTAACCCCTGGATGTAATGCGACAAAACAATTGAGCCACACAACAGTAGCTTTGTAGGTGTTTCAATTGCGTGTTTTCTACGCCACACAACAATGAGATAAAAAGGTATGTAACCTTCGCTTGTGAATTATTTCTACAGGAAAAATGATATATATTTTGGCGTGAAAATGACGGTTTCTTGGGGTCAACACCACCAAACAAAACAACGTTAATTAACCCCTGGTTGTAATTGCGCAAAAAGAATTGAGCAACACAAACTAGTAGCTTTGTTAGCGTGTTACAATTGCAGGTGTTTTCTAGCCAACAACAAAGAGATAAAATTGTAAATTAACCTTCGCTTGTGAATATCGCTACAGAAAAATGGTATATATTTTGGCTGTTGAAAATGAAGGTTTCTGGGGTTCAGCCACACCAGCAAACAACGCTTAATTAACCCCTGGATCTGTCAAATTGTGCCAATAGAATTGAGCAGCCAAAAATGAAGTGGTATTTGTTTTGTAAAAAAACGCTGTTTCTTTAAATGAATACCAACATTAATGGCTATAGTATCCCACTTGGATATGAATGTATAGGCAGAGCTGCAGTGGCACACATACTGGATTTCAAACCAATACCCCCAAAAAATCAGAAATAGAAAACATTAAGAGAAACAGTCTCTGAGACAAGCTGAGACCACCCACAAAAATCGTCTGAATAAAAAATCAGTTCTTCAGTGAGAGCTATCACATCAGCCACGGGCAGCACCTTCCCTGATCAGTATAGTGAGAGGAGTGTGCAGTCGCCGAACCGCGCCGGACTTATATAGTGCGGTGACGTCACAGAATCCCGACGGTCTCATGATTGGCTCATCTCTGCACATGTTATGCAGGCTATGCCCTTTCTTCCTCCTCCGAGTGCTTTGCACCCATGTAGCGCCATGTGCTCGCAGCCATTTTATCATCAAACAAGAACACTTCGTTCACCGAAGTTCCCAAACTTCGAACTTCGTTCAGAACCGAAGTTTTCCTGAATTCTAAACGAAGTCCCACTTCGTTAGAAATCGTTAGCCCATCTCTAGTCAAGATGTCAGCGGATACATATCCGCTGGCATCTTGACCTTAATTTGAGGTTTCTGTTTTGCTGGATGACTTAGCCTAGGACTGGTGGCTAGCCGAGCAGATGAGAGGTTTGGGCTCATTACACCACAAGCTGTATCTCTGAACTGAGAAGATGAACGCTGGAGGAAGGGGGTGGAGCGCAATAATCTTGCTTGTTTGTTTTTTGGATTGTCTTTATACAATGCTGTGGATGTGTTTTAGTATGACAGCACATGACTGCCGCAGCTTTAGGATCGCTTTCACTCTAAAATTCCTGGGCACTTACAGGGGAAAAATGCCCAAAAAAACTGAAGCAGGATGCACCCTGATAAAGTCATGGCACGCCAGCGGAAAAAAACAACTGGGGGTTTTAAGTCCCAAGAACACGTTAGGTTTTGGACCCGGCACGGGTCTCAGCACGAAAGGGGACTCAAGCGGGGTCACTCCATGGGCCAGATTTTAACCGTCACAGAAAAAAAACCAGAATGAATTTTTAACGTGAAACATGTGGGCCCCCCCCCGAATGATGGAGAGGGTGTCGGCAGAATTTCCCTTAGCCTTGTCATTTTCCCCTTTCCTTTCATCGTCAGTGTCCGTTTTCAATCGGTCAAAATCCATCGTTTTGCTAAGGCCAAAAAAAAAACAGGTTGATCCTAAACAGAGATGCCCAGTAAATGGATGCATGTCTTCTGTTTTTCTTATCCTGATCCTTCCATTCCTTTTTGACGGGAATAAAAGGGGGGAAAACAAACATTGGGGCAAGGTCATGAGGGGAGGGTGGAAAAAGCATTGGAAACCCGGGTTTTCCCAGTTAGACAGCGGTCACTTGACAGCAGCAGGGTGGGCCCAAGAGGGGCACAATGACAATTTTCTGGAGGGGGAAAAGCAACATAAAAGAAGCCACAAAATGGCACAATGACACAGTGTGGGGTGACGTATCAACAGCAGCAGATGAGGTCAGAGATGGCAAATGACAAATTCGGGAAGATGGAAAAAAAACGGGGTTGGCCCCAAAAGGGGGCACAATCCAGGTTGGCGGTCAGGAGCCCCACAGCAGCGCATAGGTCAACAGGGGCAAAATACAAAAATTTGTGGGGGGTCACGGCGCGCCCAGCAGCACAGGGGCAGCAGTGGCCAAGAAAGGTGTAGGTCACACACAGCCCAGCAGAGGAGGTCAACAGTGCACAATGAAGAGTTGGAAGTAACGGCAGCAGCCACGCAGACTGAGGTCAGACAGTGGACAATGACAGAGTGTGGAGGCCCGGGAGCACCCACCAGCATATGGGGGTCAACAGGGCAAAATGACAAAGGTATAGGTCACAGCAGCGGGCCCCAGCAGAGAGGCCCGACAGGGGGAAAAAAAAGAAAATTCGGGAGGTGGTAAAAAAAAGGAGTGGGCCCAAAAGAGTGGCACAAACAAGTGTGGGGCAGGCAGAGCAGAGAAGAGGTCGATAGTGGCACAATGACAGGGGTGGAGGGAGGCAGCAGCAGCTTGGTCGAGAGTTGCACATGACAGGTGGGGGGGCAGGCCCCAGCAACAGCACTAGGTCAGAAAATTGGCCCAAACAGAGTGTGGAGGTGGGGGAAATACCAGCCTGGAAAAATGGTGGTAGGCGATGGAGAACTGGCAGCAGATGTGTGGCATCAGGCGGATCGGGGCATAAAAATAGTGGCTGAGGCAGTTCGTTTGAACCCAAATCATTTCTAAAAGTTTTGGGGAGGCTCATTCTGATTTTAATCTGACGCCAAAGGCATTGGTGTATGTATATCCTGGCCGATCCATGCCGATTTCCCTTGAAAAGGTCATCGTTCTAAATTTTCCCCTGGACAATTGGATTTCCCTTGGGGTAAACATGGCCCCGCCGCACAAACCCCCTCTGATGCCACAGACTGGCCGAGAAAGGACGCTTTTCCACTGCAATCGCAAGTTGCGGCCAACATCCCGTTTGGCTTTCCTAGTCCACGATCTTCAACTGGGGTGGAGGTGCTGTCCAGTAGGCAACCCACCCGTTTGGTTCGGGGCTGCTGAAAGGGCCGCTGCTTCGAGGCCCTCCTACTAGGCGGGTGAAGGGAAGCTGCTCATTAGGACTATCAAAAGGTTGCTGTGAGGAGCGGTTGTCCCCACCCCCCCCTTCCCCAAAGTTGGGAGTGGTATGTGAGCGTGAGGAACCCCCCCGGGCAGACCCGTCAGAGGTGGACGCTGGCCTAGGCAGGGCCAACTGACTTTGGGGGGTTTTTCTATAGTATTTGAGTTTGTCCTCCCCCTTTGAGCTGGGAAAAAAGGGCCCATTTTTTAACCCCTAGCCCGGGTCCCAAAAGGGTGGGAGCCCAAATCATCCCTCTGCCGGGTGGTGACTATTCGGCTTCACTGCCCGGAAAATCAGCATGCTGCGGGCCACTGCAGAGTACCCCTGCCTCCCTCTCCACGTTACTGCCACAGTGCTTTCGGGGCATCTGCCTCGTCTTCTTCTCTCCATCACCCTTTTACCTGGTATAAAAAAACATCATTTCACCAGACAATCTTTTCCAATGTCCTCTCTCCCCTTTTCCCCCATTCAGTCCCAACGGACTCATGTGGCCACGGATTATCGCACGTCTCCAGTCCCCTGCTAAGACAGATTTTTGATCTGTTCCAGGGCTGAAACATGGGAAAGACGTTATTCTTCCCTAGTCCCGGCGACTGACAAAAAAAAGTGGCCTCCCCAAATGGCCTCGCAAACGGAGGTGTCACCATGAGTGCCACGGCTAATCAAAGTTATACAGGGGGTATCCTGTCCGCCTGGTCATCAAAAAATCGTTTTTAAAGGCTTTCTTGTTAAAACCGTCGGTCCCAAAATGTCAGGTTGGGAAAAATTGCATATCAGCGTGTGTTGGGGGAGGCCGTTCTGGCGCTGCAAATCGAGGAGGGTGTGCCTGGCTTTGTAGGAATGGATGAAGTGCATGCACAGTTTCCTGGCCATTTTCAGAATCTTCTGAAGATCGGTGGAAGACTAGAGGAAACTTTTCACAACCAGATTGAACACGTGCGCCATGCAGGGCGAATGGACCATCCCTCCTCGGAGTAGTGCGGACACCATGTTCCTCCCATTGTCTATTACCATGGTTCCGATTTGCAGTTGGCGCGGAGAAAGCCGCACATCGATTTCTTGCTGCATGACACGGAGCAGTTCCTCCCCTGTGTGACTTCGCTCGCCAAGGCAAGCCAGGTGTAGAACTGTGTGACACCGCTGTGCCCTACACATATGGTATGATGGAGCAGCACTTGTGGAGGCTGAGGTGGTGGTGGAGCAGGAGGCGGACATTGGCACAGGAGCAGCCATTTGACAACGTGGAGGAGAAAGCGACGTCTCCTGTTCAAGTTGTTGGTGTGCCTGGGCAGGAATCACATTCACCCAGTGTGCCGTAAAGGACATGTACCGGCCCTGACCGTAGTTACAGCTCCACACGTCCGCGCTGCCGTGCACCTTGGAACAAGCCGATAAGCTCAAGGACTGGCCCACCTTCAGTTCTACATATTTGTGAAGGGCTGGTACTGCCTTTTTGGAAAAGAAGTTACGGCTTGGATCTCTCCACTTCGGCTCAGCACAAGCCATTAGTTCTCTGAACTGTGCACAGTCCTCCATTTGGAAAGGCAGGGACTGCAGTAACAACAACTTGGACAGGAGCACAGTAAGCTTCTGCACCTTAGGATGGTTGGACGCATACTGTTGTCTCTTTGCAATCGCCTCATTGAACGACTGCTGGTGCCATGAGTAGTGAGGAGCAGGAGCATCTGGACTGGGAGATGATGGCAAAGAGAAACAGCTCCCTTCTGCAGAGGTGGTGGAGCTGGCTGCAGTGGCATGCATGCCACTGGGTGCCACTGCTGCTGCGGCAGCAGGATGTGCCACCACATCTGAGCCAGGCCATCGGATGGTGATGCTGCATGTGTTGACGCAGGGCCGTTGGGCCAACGTTCGCTCCCTGCCCACGCTTCACTTTCTACCCACGAAATTTTACATATAACCACATTCGGCTCCTCCGGTGTCTTAGCAAAGAACTGCCCACACCGCCGAGTAGTGATTTTACCGCCAACACTCCGCACTGAGTGACTACTACCGCCGCTGCCTCGCTGAGCCCCTGTGCTGCTACTTTCTTGGACCTGTGAAGAGGGTTTTCTACCCAGTGGCCGCTTGGCTCCTGACCTCGCACTGCTGCTACCCTGCTGACTCACGGCCACACGACCCACTTGCTGACTGCGCCGCTGCCTGACGCGCAAGCTGACACCCTCTTCTCCTGACGATGATGAAACCCTTGCTTCACCCGGCTCCCAAGTTCGGTCGGCTACATCATCATCGATTATTGTTTGATCTTTACTGCTGTCCTCCTCAACGGTCTTGGTATGCAGAGGCTGATCCCTCACAACATGACCTCCCATGCCACTCTCCACATCTATACTTTACCGCCTACTGCAAGAAGCAGGGGATAATGGCCCCATTTCTTTGCTGCCAAGAAGCTGCTGACTGTCCTCCTCAAATTGTTCATCCTCTCTGTATAGTGGCGATGAGCCCAGACCACATAGTAGATCTCTGGCTTAGGGAACTGGATGGGACAGAGGCGGGTTGAGGACAGGTGAGGGCCGCTGACCCGCTCCCGGGCCATGCCAACCAGGGATTGTGTCTGATGTTCTCACCAACTCTTGGCTGGGGTTGTCAGATGTCATCTGGGAGGAAGTGGATGACCTAGTCAACCAATCAAGAAACCTTGGGTTGCTGGTCAACATATGGCCGCTAGATGACACCGGCAGTTCTGGCCTCCCCGAGTAACCCCTGCTGCAACGTCCCCTTACTGTACTGCGACCTGGGCCTGCTCCAGGAATGTTTGTGCCACTGTCACTCGCATGTGAAGAGCCTGCCACCTCTCTGTCTGACATACTGTTTGTTCAAAAATGTACAGAATGAAAATATCTGTATATGATAAATACACACCCTGTATTTGACGCCAAATGAACCCACTATAAGGCTTGGGTAACCCTTGGAAATAAATTGCGCAAAAGAAATGAGCAGCCAAAAATTAACTGGTATGTGGCGTGTAAAACGCCATTTGTTTTACTGAACACAAATGCAGAAACACGCTTAATTAACCTTCGGATATAAATTATGCTACAGGAAAAATTTCGTCTTTGGCGTTGAAAAACACCGTTTATTTTATTAACTACAATAGCACAAACACACTTAATTAACCCTTGGATATAAATTGCACAAAAGAAATGAGCTGCCAAAAATTAAATGGTATGTGGCGTGTTAAAACGGCGTGTATTTTACTGACTAAAAAAGCAGAAACACGCTTAATTAAAGGGGTTGTCTCGCTACAATGATTGGGTTTTAATTAAAAGATCTTTAAAAAACAAGCAGCTTTGCAATATATGTTCATTACAAATGTCCTACTGATTTTGAGCTAGCCCTGTTAGTATTACTACATCAGCTTCTCAAGTTTCTATAGCAGCAGACCTGTTGATCCTTATCTTACTGGCTGTCAGGTCTGTATGACTCACTACAGGTCAGAGCAGAGAGCCCCTCCCGCACAGAATGCTTCTGTAGTGCAGGGAGGGGGGAGGGAGGACTCTGGCGTCTGTGTCCGTGCTGCCTGGATTAACCCTGTGTGTGCCTGCTTCCTCCTGCTCTCTACACAGATAGATGTGACAGCAGTGACCCTGTCTGTTACTATAATCATGATATGTCTGTGGAACTGTGACTATACTAATACTATACAGATCAGGCATGTGAATACTTTATGCTGTGCTGTACTAGGGACACATCCTGAGTAACACTTTGCAGCTTTCCTGCCTCTGTTCTGAGAGGGTTTGTTTGCTGTTGCTGGAGATGTGGAGATATGTAAGCTTAGCAGAGGGTATAGGAACACTTGCAGCCCCTCTGCTATTAGCAATCATAGACCTCTCTAGGTAGGCACACACAGGGTTAACTCTGGCATCAAACCCCCTCGCCCCTCCCCCTGCTGTATAGAAGTTAAGGAGGGATAGTTGCCTGTGTGCTGAGGGGAGGGGGGAAGAGGGAGGAGAAGAGACAGACAAGCTAGCACGCCCCTCAATTCAACTCCCAGCCACAGACAGAGGCTGAAAGCTATTAATGAGACAACTTCTTTAACCTTCGGATATAAATTATGCTACAAGAAAAATGTCATCTTTGGCGTTGAAAAACACTGTTTAGTTTACTGACTACAATAGCACAAACACACTAAATTAACCCTTGGATATAAATTGCGCCAAAGAAATGAGCAGCCAAGAATTAACTCGTATTTGGATTGTAAAAACGCTGTTTCTTTAATACAACAGCAAAAACAGGCTTATATAACCCTTGGTTATTCAATGTGCTCCAGAACTGACCAGGTAGCATTAAAATGTATGTGTGAGATCTCAGCTACTGCAGCTGCAGCAGCTACAAAGCGGCACAGAGAGAGGAGTGTGAACTGCCAGCGTCGCGGCCGGACTTATATAGTGCGATGAAGTAACAGAATCCCGCCGGTCTCTGATTGGCTTCATCTCTGCACATGTCATTGATAGTGTTGAGTGATTTTTATAGAAAAATTTGAAAACGGCAAGTTTTTTATGGTTATAGAAATTTCCAGAAAATTCGATAATTAAGGTTAAAATCTGAGCATCATCTATTAAGATCGCGCCTTTTTCGGCGCTTCCTGTAATTTTGGCGGCCAGCAAATCAGATTACAGAATAGAGCAGGGTGAGAGGTGTGTGCGACGTCATGACTGGGATGTGTATGGTTGCGATTGGCTGGAAAAATCACATGACCTCGTTTTACATAGAACAGCGTTTCCTGTTTCAGCCTCAGTGTCTCTCAGCGTCTCATAGGGATAGGACCTGCGCTCTGCCTGTGGCCAAACAGCTCAGCGAAATTAGTCTATTTCTGCACAGAGAAACCTCTACTATTAGCTGTGATCCTTCCAATTTAGTTATATTAGAGATTTGAAGATTTTATGTAGTTAGCTAGAGAATTTTACAGCAGCATCTCCCGCTGTAAATTCACGGCGGGGCGAGCCGGGGGGGGGGCCCCGCGGGCGAACACAGACAAGCTCTATCTATAAAGAACACTGGATAAAGTTCACCAAGACTTAGTGTAGACATGTAGTGGAATATCTATTATTAACAGTTTGCTATTGAAATATTTCCTGGATATTGGGCAGCCTGAACTTATATTGGATACACATCATTTCTAGTAACTGCAGGTCTCTTTGTTAGGTGCAAAACGCCACTTTTATTATCAGTATACATTTCAGATATGTGTTCATTTTAATTTTACCCATTACACCTGTGACTGTTGATATATCCACCTTGCAGTTAAATTACAATCCAGCAATCTTGTAGTCAGCACAGGTTGTTTGTTGCCAAAAATACCGTGTATCATACGAAAACATAACAGTTCCGTGTTTTTTGACTTTTGCGCACCCAGCAGTGTTCAATGACGCAGCATCCCCGTAAATCTTAAAACAGCACTTCTATAGTCACCACAGGTGAATTGAAAGGTGCAAAAAATACCGTGTATCATATGAAAACATAACAGTTACGTGTTTTTTGACTTTTGCACACCCAGCATTGTTCATTGACGCAGCATCCACGTAAATCTTAAAACAGCAATTCTATATTCACCACAGGTGAATTGAAAGGTGCAAAAAATACCGTTTATTATACCAAAAACATAACAGTTACGTGTTTTTTGACTTTTGCACACCCAGCATTGTTCATTGACGCAGCATCCACGTAACTCATAAAACAGCAATTCTATATTCACCCCAGGTGAATTGAAAGGTGAAAAAAATACCGTTTATGATACCAAAACATAACAGTTACGTGTTTTTTGACTTTTGCACACCCAGGTTTGTTCATTGATGCAGCATCCACGTAAATCTTAAAACAGCAATTCTATAGTCACCACAGGTGAATTGAAAGGTGCAAATAATACCGTGTATTATACGAAAACATAACAGATACGTGTTTTTTGACTTTTTGCACACCCAGCTTTGTTCATTGACGCAGCATCCACGTAAATCATAAAACAGCAAATTCTATATTCACCACAGGTGAATTGAAAGGTTCTGTGACTTTTATACCTAAGTGTGTTGCCTAAGATGTAGCACGTATCCATTTGACTGTTGTGGATGTTAATTTCAGCTTCTCCAGCCTTGTTTGGGTGTAATAATGAAGGTGTTGTTGCTCTCCCATAGACTTTAATGGTAATCACTCATAATCGATGCTCACTATCGAAAAACCTTATCGATAGCGGCCGACTATCGACTATCGCTCGATCTCGATAGCCAACGCAATCGCTCAACACTAGTCATTGAGGGTCCTCCTTTCTTCCTCCCAGACTTCTTTGGCCCATGTAACGCCATGTGCTTGCGGCCATTTTATCAATTAAAAAACATGCTTCGTTCCCGCAAATCACCCCAAACTTCGACTTCGTTCAGAATCGAAGTTTTCCTGAAATTCTATACGAATTCCACTTCGTTAGAATTGATTCGCCCATCTCTAATTGGCACCTGCGATCTCACATCGCAGTGAGGAATGGTGCATGGCATAGTTTCTCATTCATTTAGATGCCTTTATTGCTGCAGCATCTAAAGACTTAAACAGCAGCTGATACCAGCCACCAATGTAGTGGACTTACAGAGTAAGCCTGATACATAGGTCCTCACTTTAGTACTTCAAATACATTTGAACTTTCTTTATAAACAAAAGGTTTTGGAATGAACCTAGATAAGTTTATAATTTGTTATATGTTAGTTTAGTAGTTTTACCTATAAGACTATTCTTTACCGAACATAAAAACCACAGACTGCAACATTCCTAACAATAACTACCTTGACATTAGAGCTTTGGTTATCCCCCCAGTTCTCCAAATAGTTGAAATGTTCACAAATGGTCATTAGATGGCAGCAAACAGTAGGATGATATTCTAGTCCAGTATTAGTAAATTTGGAGAAAGGACAATGTAAGCTAAATCTGTTATCAAAAATCAACTCCCAGCTTCAGAGAGACTTTGACAGTCACTATGTCAAATGTATACTTTGCTACACATTTTACCTTTTTGAAATTCATACATTTTTATTTCAGCAAAAGTTGACCTCTGGTTGACTAGTCATGCTGATCATAAATTTGTTCTCAAAGCCTCCTGCTGCTTTACGGATATCATACAGATGTTTAGCTATGACAGGCCTCTTTGAACATAAATTTCACAGTCAAGGTATGAGCTTAATATCATTTACTTATACTTACAGTACTTATACTGTGGTCAAAGACATTTTCTGTAAACCTGCAGCAAAGACATTCACTATCCAAATGGCCACCCTTCTGCTTCCATGATAATTACACAGAAGTGATATGGAGGCACAACACCTAGCTGTGAGTAAAAACGCCTGCAATTACCTCAATCTTTTCCTTCTGTCCATTATTTTGTACTGAACATCTAGGACAACTCAAACACATCCAGGATAGGAGAGTACCTGTACTGAGGTAATTGCACATTGCATTGACCTTGACGGGCCAGACACCCTTGTCACTGTGCCAACCCAAAGAGTAAAGGAGGAGTTGTTGATGGGACTATAGATCCCATGAGAACTATGACTCCCATCCTCTACTCCCTCTTTTTAGGAACTGAACCCTGAAATACACTTTGCCACAACTTTATTCCTGAGCTGTCTGTGTGTTCCTTTGTTTTCTTGATGCTGTTTGTTCCCTAATGTTCTCTAACAAATCGATGAGGCCTTCACAAAGTAGCTTTAGTTATAAAGATAATAAATTACATGTACATTATCTAACAAAAATGAGTACACCCCTCACATTTTTGAAAATATTGCATTATATATCTTAATGGGCAACACTGAAGATATAACACTTTGATACAATGTAAATTAGACAGTGTACAGCTTGTGTAAATTTGGTGTGCCCTCAAAATAACTCAACACACAGCCACCAATAACTTAACCACTTGCAACAAAAGTGAGTACACCCCTAAGTGAAACATGAACAAATTGTGCCCAAAGTGTCAACTCTTAATTCTTTTCTGCATGGAGTTCACTAGAGCTTTACAGGTTGCAGCCACTGGAATCCTCTTCCTCTCCTCCATAATGACATCATGGAGCTGATGGATGTTAGAGACCTTACGCTTCTCCACCTTCCGTTTGAGAGTCCCCCACAGATGCTCAATAGGGTGTAGGTCTGAAGACATGCTTGGCCAGTCAAGTACCTTTATAACTGCTTCAGTATTTAATATTACATATTGGTATTCATGGTTCTCTCAATGAACTGTAGCTCCCCGTGCACTCATGCAGCCCCAAACCTTGACACTCCCACCATCATGCTTGACTGTAGGCAAGACACACTTGTCTTTGTACTCCTCACCTGGTTGTTGCCACACATGCTTGACACCATGTGAACCAAATAAGTTTATCTTGGTGTCAGACCACAGAAGATGATTTTTGTAATCCATATCCTTAGTCTTCTTTTCTTCAGAAAACTGTTTGCAGGCTTTCTTGTGCATCATCTTTAGAAGAGGCTTCCTTCTGGAACGACAGCCATACAGATCAATTTGACGCGGCATATTGACTGAACACTGATAGGCTTACTCCCCTATCTGTGTAACCTCTGCAACAATGCTGGCAGCACTCATACATCTATGTTGAAAGAAAATTTCTGGATATGACGCTGGGCACGTGCACTTAGCTCAGTGAGGCCTGTCTTGTAAAACCACTGTTTGGGCCTGGACTGTGCTGCAGCTTAATTTCAGGATGTTGACAAACTTCTTATAGCCTAGGTCATCTTTATGTAGAGCAACATTTCTTTTTTTCAGTTCCTCAGAGAGTTCCTTGCCATGAGGTGCCGTGTTGAACTTCCAGTGACCAGTATGAAAGAGTGTAAGAGAGATAACAACAGATTTAACACACCTGCTCCTCATTCACACCTGAGACCTTGTAACACTAACGATTCATATAACACAGTGTAGGGAAAATGGCAAATTGGGCACAATTTGTCCATTTTCACTTAGGGATGTACTCACTTTTGTTGCCAGTGGTTTAGACATTGATGGCTGTGCAGCGAATTATTTTGAGGGCACACCAAATTTACACTGTTATACAAACTGTACACTGACTACTTTACATTGTATCAAAATGTCATATCTTCAGTGTTGTCCCATGAAATTATATAATAAAATATTTACAAACAATGAGGGGTGTACTCAATTTTGTGAGATACTGTAGCTGTAATCTATTTACTGATTAGGTGAGTTTTAAAGATAGTTGCTCCCACTGGATTTGATTTAGGGGTATTAGAGTACTGGGGGCTGAATACATATGTAAGCTACACTTTTCTTTTTTTTTATTTGAAAACAGTTGGAAAATTATTTATCATATTCTTTACATTTCACAAACTCTTTCAGTTCAAGGGGTATGAATACTTTTGCATTCCATTGTATGTGAATATAGGGAGTACACAGCACTCATATACGAAAAAAAGGTAAATGAGTGGCACAAGTTTTTAGAGCTTCATTGGGCGAAAACAGCCAGAAGATTGATGTGGGCCGTTATTTAGACTAATGTGAAATGAAAGAGAGTATTCAGTAGAATCTGTAGTTCCCTTTTCCCAATAAAAAGAGGTATATTTTCACTGCTGTAGGTTTGTACCCAAGTTATTGTCTGTGACAAGTGAGAAGAATTGCCTAATTTAGGTATAACACCTAGCTGTGAGTAAAAGTACCTGCAATCACCCCCATCTTTACGCCATTATTTTGCTCTGAACATCTAGGAGACCTCAAATACAACCAGGATATGAGAGTACCAGAGTTTTTTTTTAGCTAATTTCCCAGAGCCTTCAAAGTGCAGATATCCTCATTAATTTGCCAGGCCACAGAGTAAGAGAAGTTTAGTTGAGGCGACTATAAATTCCATGACTCCCATCCTCTTCTCTAGTTCCTCCAAGTTGTTTCACTCCCATTGCACAATCAGCTGAACAGGATGGATGTCTGTCTTTTTTCGGCCTTCCAAACTATGTAACTATGAAACCCGTCTCCAACATTTGACATAACTGTATGCCATGGAGCAGTCTCTGGAGCCTTCAGTGGCTGGGGGCAGTGATAACCCTGATCCCAGCCATTTAACTTCTTAGATGCTTCTCTTGACATGACTTTTGTGTCTTGGCAGTTATATAGGAAGGGGTGTTCCCCCTCATCCTCCTGATTCCCTCCATTGGCACAAGTGCTCATTTGCGACCAGTTGTTATGGCAGCTGGGGCTATTTTTCTGCTTCAACTACATACACCCTGCCTGAATAAAGGTGTAGTAGGTGAGCTGTAATTGTACACTATTCTGTAATATATTAGCATCTCAGAAGAGTGAACAATACCACTTTTTATTCCAAAATATTAGAATAAAAAGTAATCAAAAAGTTGAATGTCCCCTAAAATGGTATCAATCAAAACTACAGCTAACCCTGCAAAAATCAAACTTTCATCACACTCATCCATAAAGCTCTCCACAGCGCTTCACCCCCCTACATCTCCTCCCTCATCTCTGTCTAACACCCTACCCGCTCTCTCCGCTCTGCTGATGATAACAGATAACATTCCTCAATCATCCGAACCTTCCTTGCACGTCTTCAAAACTTCACACGTGCGGCACCAGTTCTCTGGAACATGCTACCGCGAGCGATCAGGCACACTCAGAACTCTCATAGCTTTAAGAGGGACCTGAGAACACATCTTCTCACTCTGGCCTACCAGAATCCCTAATGGCTAACCCCACCCCTCACCCACCAGCGCACTCATTTTCGGCACTTAACTGTATATAGATGTACTGTCTGGGTGGCAGGTCCATCCGAATTCTACGTAAAACAACCCCATATTTATGTCACATGGCTGGACCATTGTAAATATAGCACTTCTTACCCTTCGTCTCTCCCGTAAACCCTCTCACCTTGTGTCTCATCTGTAAGTAGCTTTTCATTGTGCAATGTATGTTTTTTTGTCTGCACCTACACCCTCCAAATTGCAAAGTGCTGCGGAATATGTTGGCGCTATATAAATAAAGATTATTATTATTATTATTGTCTGTAGATTATATAATAAAAAAAAAAAGTTATTGGTCTCAGAAAATTCTGATACAAAGCTAATTTTTAAAAAGTTTAGATTTTTTTAAAAGTTGTAAACCATAAAGAAAACTACATACATTTTTTGTTTTCAGAATTTTAATGACCCACAGATAAAGATAAGATATCTTCTATACCGCACAATGAACACCATAAAAACAACCCCCCAAAGAATTGCAATTGAGTTATTATTACCCTTCCCACCCCAAAAAGATTGCTGCTGACTCTATGAAGCAGTAAGATGAGACAACCCCTTTAAATATGTTGGCAATAGTAAATAAAGACTATGACCAGATACTTTGCTGTTCTAATTTTGATTTTCTTCAGAGAGAAATCGTATCTCAGAAGAGAAACAAAATTAGAACAGTAATGTATTTGGTTATAGTCTATATTTACCATTGCCAACATGTTTAACCCCTTAACCCCTCCAAAGGAAAAAAAAATGACTCTTCATTTTTCTACTCCAACCCTTCGAAAGGCCATAACATTTTTATTTTTCCACCAACATAGACAAATTAGGGCTTTTATTATGTGGGACAAGATGTAATTTCTACTGGTATCATTAATTGTACCATAGAATATACTGGGAACCTGTAAAATAATTCCAAGAGGGGCAAAATGTGAAAAAAATTTGTTGCAAAACACCTGCCATGTTTGCAGGGGTTTTACATTTACAATGTTCAATCTTCGATAAAAATGATGTGTTTAGTCATATTCTACAGGTTTAAATTAATCTGGAAATACCAAACTTGTACAGGTTTAGTTATGTTTTGGTAACGTAAAAAAAAATTCCAAACATTTTCCATTTTTGAAATTTGCGCGGTAGTGACTTTTTCTGCTACCAATAACCTTTTTTTGTACTAACACCTACAGACTTGAGTGAGTTGCCATTTTTTGCCAGCTGAAGTGTACTTTTTATTGCTACTTTAACTTTGAGTCCCTCTAGTGTGCTTCACCACTAAGGGGCGTGATCATTTATACAGCCTAATGCATTGTATAGACAATGCATTAGGATGTACAAAGATAGCGGTTTTGCTATTTCTTGCCTGGCTTCCAGCTGCCATGTTAACCGATCCGTGATTTCGGCGGGCAGCCTGATTGAAGTGAAGAACGGTGTGTCATTGATTTAGACGCCACTCCCATCTTTGCTGCAGCATCTAAGGGGTTAAACAGCGTGGGATGGGACCAGCGCCCTCTTGCGCTGTAACTGCTAAGTACTAGCTACAGTTAGCAGCTAACACCCGGCGGCTGTGTAGTGGGATCGCAGCGTGATACTGCTACACAGCTCCTTAACGCCTTAACAGGATGTACCCATACGTCCAGGTGGGTTAAGGTGTTAAAGGCCCTTTTAAGTAATTTGCTGTTAATTGGGTGATTTCAGAGCTTTCCTCTTTGTAGCTTACTATTCTCTACAAGTTTTTTGCAACTTGTATCACATATTAACCCCATTCTGCCACTGAGTGGTGCCATAACATTAGTTTTAGCTGTTTTTCTGAAGTATAATCTGATTTTTAACTATAAAACCACAATATTTTTTGCTCATCTCAGGTAGTCCAATTGTAATTAAATAAAAATTACAAATCATAGAGGCTGGTCAGAGAACCAATATCTGTTATACAGAAGGGGTAGCTTGATACTGAATGTAATAACAGAGTTTGTTTTATCTTTTATTATCGATTCCTTATTATGTGTTGGGATATGAGCTATTTAATGGTGGGCACGGCTGGACTGGCCCATTAGAAGATAAGAGAATTCTTTGCTGAGTCTAGGATCTAAAATGAGATTGTGACCCATCAGCAACAGGGACTTACTACATTTATGGGTTTCTATTAAACAAATAACTGGTTACGCCCTCACCGACATTTGACGTATAAGTATTGTGATATGAAGATATACAGTGCTTACTCGCTGAGCCCGCTCCATACATGGCAGTTAATTACATCTAACACCCAGTGCTAACAGCTGATGTTCAACTGCTGCTTAACCCTTTTGGCACTGCGGCTGTTCCTACCTCCTGTCACCCACTCCAATGCATATGACAAAACTCCGAGGTGCTGAACGGTTGCCATGGCGGAGAGAAAGCTTCCATAGCTGCCTTGTTACCACTCCTATTACTTTCTTCTTACTGCCATTTTGGTACATCATAGTTGCCGGTATATATGTATATATCCAGAACTGTCCATACTGTAGATGTGTGGAACCACATGTTCACCACATGCTCATACACAACCAGACTATACTATCCATTACCCTACAGGGCACTTATTGCCTTGGAAACAAGCATTACTACTAATCATAGTTCCTTAATTAAGTATTGGTAGGTACTGAAAAAGGTTGGAACCTTTTGCTAGGGCAATATAGGAGTCAGATATAACAGGGACAGATTCCTGACAGGTTCGTCCCTTTTAGAGTGAGTGCTCCGTAACTGAGGAGACAAGAGTACAATAGTAACCCCAATAGGGCTATTGCAGGGATGGTTGTTCCTCTCACCTGTATAGTTGGACATTACAGGCTACACGTTTTGTGGTTTAAGATATATATATAAATTATATATATAATATATATATATATATATATATATTTATTATATATTGTATATATATTTTACAAAACACTCACCGGCCACCTTATTAGGTACACCTGTCCAACTGCTCGTTACACTTAATTTCTAATCAGCCAATCACAGGGGCGGCAACTCAGTGCATTTAGGCATGTAGACATGGTCAAGACAATCTCCTGCAGTTCAAACCGAGCATCAGTATGGGAAGAAAGGTGATTTGATTTGCCTTTGAACGTGGCATGGTTTTTTGGGTGCCAGAAGGGCTGTCTGAGTATTTCAGAAACGCTGATCTCCGGGGATTTTCACGCACAACCATTCTCTAGGGTTTACAGAGAAGGTCCGAAAAAGGGAAAAAACATCCAGTGAGCGGCAGTCCTGTGGGCGGAAATGCCTTGTTGATGCCAGAGGTTCAAAGGAGAAGGGCCAACTGTTCAAGCTGATGGGAAGGCAACAGGACTCAAATACCACCCGTTACAACCAAGGTACCCCAGAAGAGCATCTCTGAACGCACAGTAAGGCAAACTTTGAGGCAGATGGGCTACAGCAGCAGAAGACCACACCGGGGTGCCACTCCTTTCAGCTAAGAAACAGGAAACTGAGGCTCCAATTTTGCCCAAGTTTCATCGAAATTGGACAGTAGAAGATTGGAAAAACGTTGCCTGGTTGATGAGTCCGATTTCTGCTGGGGACATTCGGATGGTAGGGTCAGAATTTGGCGTCAACAACATGAAAGCATGGATCCATCCTGCCTTGTATCAACGGTTCAGGCTGGTGGTGGTGGTGTCATGGTGTGGGGAATATTTTCTTGGCACTCTTTGGGCCCCTTGGTACCAATTGAGCATCGTTGCAACACCTTGTTGAATCTATGCCACGAAGAATTGAGGCAGTTCTGAAGGCAAAAGGGGTTCCAACCGTTTACTGCATGGTGTACCCAATAAGTGGCCGGTGAGTTATATATGTATATATTATATATATATATATTTATATATTATATATATATTTTGAATAATCAATTTCTGCAACAACATATAAATGGTTAAGGACTGCTAGTGTATGATCGTTTTTTATTAGTACAACCTCTGGGCTGACACTTGCATTTTGATAGATAATTTTATCATTTTATTGTAGAAGTAACATTTATATTTTAATGACATAACCCTCCAATATTTTGATAGGTATTGTCTTTTGGTGTTTGGAGTCAGTAGCTGATCTAAGTCACTATCAGGAATTTGTGAAATATTTTACAATATGAATATAGCCTTATAAGGGAATTTACCATCCCTGTTTGAGCTTGCTCCCGCTCAGGGCCGGACGAGGGTAGGCAAGGTAGGCGATCACCAGGGCGCCTACCTTGCCTGTCCCTAAGGGCGCAGTCAGGGGCCCGAACCTCCGGGCTCCGGGCCTTTGCCATGGGCCGAAGCGCCGGGGGGTCTCGTATGTGCGTCTGTGGGAAACGCACATACAGCTGTAGCTTCTGGGGAGCAGAGAGTGGCCTCCCTGCCCCCAGACATTTGTCGGGCCGGCTCCCTGGGGGAACCTGGATCCTCCCTAAGCCACGGTGGGGGGGGGGGTTTTTAAGGGGGGGGGGGGGGGGGGGGGGTTTTTTTTTGGGTGGGGTTTAAAGGGTGGGGGGGGGGGGGGGGGGGGGGGTGGTTTTTTTATTTTTTTTATAACTTTTGGGGCCCCCGCCCTAGCCCCTATATACCGCCTCCTGAGCCCCTATATACCTCCTGCCTAGCCTCTATACCTGCCTGCCTAGGAAATAGGTAATTTAATAAAAATTTTTTATTATTTTTAGCTACCTGAGCCCCTTAAATTTCCTGCCTGAGCCCCTAAAAACCCCCTGCCTGACCCCTATATACCTGCCCCCGAGCCCCTTATACCTGCCTGCCTTTGCCCCCCATACTCCTGCCCCAAACCCCTTTTACCCGCCTTTCCTGGGGCCCCAATGTCCTGGCCCCCTCCTTTGAACCCCTATTAACCCGCCTTTCCCGAGCCCCTTACCTTCCTGCTTGGGCCCCTTTTAAACCTGCCCGAGCAAACCCCTTTTACCCGCCCGCCTGGCCCCATATCTGCCTTCCTGAGCCCCCCATAACCCTTTCCCTTTCCCTTTAGCCACTATATAAACCCGCCTTTCCCGAGCCCCTTTAAAATGCCTGCCTAGCCCTATATACCCGCCTGCCTGAGCCCCTATACCCGCCTGCCCTGAGCCCCCAAAATCTGCCTGCCCTGACCCCCCATTTTCCGGGCCCGGCCCCTATATCTTCCCGCCTGAGCCCCCATATCTGCCTGCCCCCGGGCCCATTTTATCCCGGCCTTTAAATCTGTGGGGCCCCCATTCTTTTCCCCCCTGGCCCCATATACCCGCCCCCAACCCTATATACCGCCTGAGGGCCCCCAAATTTTCCCGCCTCGGCCCCTATATCCTGCCCCGAGCCCCCTATTTCCTGCCCTGAGCCCCCAAATTTCCTCCTGACCCCTATTTTTTGCCTGCCTCCCGTGCCCCTATATACCTGCCTGGGGGCCCCTATATTGCCTTCCCTGTGCCCCTTTTATACCTGCCTTTTGTGGGCCCCCTTTCCCATAATTCCTGCCTTTTGTGCCCCCCATATAAACCGGCCCGGTTGCCCCCCTTTTATATCCTGCCCTGGGCCCTTATACCGCCTTTGTTTCCCCCTTTTTCTAAAAAACCCGCCTGGGGCCCCCAAATACCGGGCCCGTTTTGCCCCCATATCTATTTTATATTTCCTGATTAACCCCTTTTTTATAACCTGCCTGGTGCCCCTTTTTTATTATTTGCCCTACCCGAGGGGGCCCCAAAATACCTTTTAAAATTCTTTTAAAATGTGAGGACCCCCAAAATTTTTCCCCCACCCCCCAACCCCCCAAAACCCCTTTTTCCAATTGGGGGGCATATTCCGGAAATTAAAATTTGTGGAAAGGAAGAAAGAAAAATTTTGGGGCCAAATCTGCAAGGGGAAAAGATTTTCCCGGGGAAAAAACAAAATGTAAAAGGATGGGGGGAAAAAAAAACACCCTTAAAAAATTCTCCCGTAGCCGTCTTTTATTTCACAACTAGGGGGGGAATCTACAAAATTAAAAAAAATGGTCAAAAGTATTTGGGGGTGGGGAAAATTTCGTAGGGGCCCGTGAAAAAGCTGAAAGTCACATGTTGGGGGTTGGGGTTTGGTCAGGGTCTGGGAGGGGTTATTTGATCCTTAAAATAGTAATATTTTAAAGGGGCTTGGTTTTGTAGGAGTGTTTTTTAGTAACAATTATTTTTCTGGTTAGGGTTTGCTACAAAGTTAGGTGGATTTTTGGTGAAATGTTATTTAAGGGGGATTGCATTGTCAAATACAGGTGACACTTTTTTAAAAAAAAAAGATTTGTCAGGGCTGAAATTTTTATTGTGCAGTGACTGCTTTAGGGATCTATGTGGAATATTTCGAAAATTAAATGACCCCGGAAAAGAAGTTTTTTCTATGTTGGGGGGAAAAGTAACTGATGCAAGGGGGGAGAGTGGGCAAGGGGGAGAGAAAGGGGCCCGGTGCAGGGGGTGAAAGGGGCCTTTTTGCAGGGGGGAGAGGGAATTAGGGGGGTACAATTTTTTTGGGGGGTCGAGGGGGGGGGGGCGCCATTGGCTGTACTTGCCTAGGGCACCAAAATGCCTTGTCCCGGCCCTGCCCCCGCTAAGCACTTATCATGCTTTGTGCTGCCTGAACCAAGTGCCCATACTTGCTTGATCTCAAAGTTAGACTGTCCATTTACTGCATTACAGGCAGTTCAACATAGACTACTGTGGGTGAATGATCTAAATTCTAATTTGAAACTGATATCTGAAACAAGGTAAGAAAATGGAATGAAAAGAAACCAAGCAGAAGCATACTGGGACAAAAATATGAAGTCAAATTAAGATTATCATTTCTCTTAGCACAAGAGAATGTCGATCCAATAGTCTGAAGAAGGTATCAGGTAGCATTCTCCAGTGCCAGTTCCAGTACCCAGGTGGTAAATCTCCAATACAACCAACAGTAAACGTAACGGCAAATGCTGGCCGTAGAGGGATAACCCTTTCTTTATAAAATTGAAGATCCAATGATGCTACTTCCAGAATGTAAGGTACCAGAGATGTATGCACTTATGTGACAGGTGTGCGATGTTATGGTGAAATGGGCCTAACAGTAGTGTGCTGTTAGTTGTAGTGCAAAAAAAGACAACAGAAACAGCAGCTTGAGGTCCTGCAGGCTCTACTCACAGCATATATCTTTAGTTACACAATCAGATTTCCTCATAAGTGGTACTAGTACCCATTAACGTATTACTTTGCTTCCTTTCAGATTCTTTTTAGCCTCAATCTTCCTGATATATTTTATTCAGAAGATGGGACTCTCCCAACTCCTAGCAAAACTAGGATATTACTACACACCCATTGAGCACAGACTGCCCCGTGAAAACCTTACTAGTAAACAGGACTGCAGTAACTCCCTTCTCTCTACACTCTCTACAGCAGCATCAGGAGCCGACAGTGGCAGAATGACAGAGTATGGAGGTGGCGGCAGCAGCAACAGCAGCAGCAGCAGCATGAGTTCAGGGGGTGGCACAATGACAGAGTGTGGAGGTGGGTGGCAATACCAGTCCCTGGTAAAGATGGTGGGAGGCAGATGGAGCAACTGTCAGCAGATGTTTGGCATCAGGCGGATGGCAGCATCAGAATAGTGGCCGTAAAGGACATGTACTGGCCCTGACTGTAGTTACAGCTCCACACGTCCGCGCTGCCGTGCACCTTGGAAGACACCGATAGGCTCAAGGACTGACTCACTTTCTGTTCTAAATATTTCTGAAGGGCTGGTAGTGCTGGTATTTTTCTAAAATAAATAACGGCTTGGGACTCCACCTCATCTCGGTGCAGAGTCCAACACTTGGACAGGAGCACGGTCAGCTTCTGCTCCTTAGGATGGTTGGACGCATACTGCCTTCTCTTGACAATCGCCTCGGTGACTGACTGCTGGCGCCATGAGTGGCGAGGAGCAGGAGCATCTGGACCGGGAAATGATGGGAAAGACAAACAGCTCCCTTGGGCAAAGGAGCCTTGGAGCCTTGACTGGCTGAAATGCCATGCGTGCCACTGGGTGCTGCTGCTGCTGTTGCTGCAGCGGCAGAATGGACCACCACATCTGAAACATGTTTCTTCCAGGCCCCTGGATGGTGAAGCTGCATGTGTTGACGCAGGGCTGTGGTGCCAACCTGAGCTCCCTGACCACGCTTCACTTTCTGCTACAGATTCTACATATACACATGTTCGGCTCCTGTAGTGTCCTAGCAAAAAACTACCACACCGCCGAGTAGGTGGATTTTACTGCCAACGCTCCCCACTGAGGGACTACTACCACCGCTGCCTCGGTGAGTCCCTGTGCCGCTACTTTCTTGGACCTGCGAAGCGGGTGGTATACCCCGTGGCCTTTTGGCTCCGGACCTCACACTACTGCCACCCTGCTGACTCACGGCCACACTACCGACTTGCTAGCTGCGCCGCTGCCTGATGCGCAAGCTGACGCCCTCTTCTCCCAATGATGATGATGAAGCCCTTGCTTCACCCGGCTCCAAAGTGCGATAAATTACATCATCATCGATTAGTGTTTGATCGTCACTGCTGTCCTCCTTATCAGTCTTGGTATGCAGAGGCTGACCTCTCACAACATAACCTCCCATGCCACTCTCCACATCAATACTTTGCCACCTACTGTACTGCAAGAAGCAGGGGATGTCTGCCCCACCTTTTTGCTGCCAAGTAGCTGCTGACTGTCCTCAAATTTTTCTTCCTCGCTGTACACTCACCGGCCACTTTATTAGGTGCACCTGTCCAACTGCTCGTTAACACTTAATTTCTAATCAGCCAATCACATGGCGGCAACTCAGTGCATTTAGGCATGTAGACATGGTCAAGACAATCTCCTGCAGTTCAAACCGAGCATCAGTATGGGGAAGAAAGGTGATTTGAGTGCCTTTGAACGTGGCATGGTTGTTGGTGCCAGAAGGGCTGGTCTGAGTATTTCAGAAACTGCTGATCTCCTGGGATTTTCACGCACAACCATCTCTAGGGTTTACAGAGAATGGTCCAAAAAATAAAAAACATCCAGTGAGCGGCAGTCCTGTGGGCGGAAATGCCTTGTTGATGCCAGAGGTCAAAGGAGAATGGGCAGACTGGTTCGAGCTGATAGAAAGGCAACAGTGACTCAAATAGCCACCCGTTACAACCAAGGTAGGCAGAAGAGCATCTCTGAACGCACAGTACGGCGAACTTTGAGGCAGATGGGCTACAGCAGCAGAAGACCACACCGGGTGCCACTCTTTTCAGCTAAGAACAGGAAACTGAGGCTCCAATTTGCCCAAGCTCATCGAAATTGGACAGTAGAAGATTGGAAAACGTTGCCTGGTCTGCTGAGTCTCGATTTCTGCTGCGACATTCGGATGGTAGGGTCAGAATTTGGCGTCAACAACATGAAAGCATGGATCCATCCTGCCTTGTATCAACGGTTCAGGCTGGTGGTGGTGGTGTCATGGTGTGGGGAATATTTTCTTGGCACTCTTTGGGCCCCTTGGTACCAATTGAGCATCGTTGCAACACCTTGTGGAATCTATGCCACGAAGAATTGAGGCAGTTCTGAAGGCAAAAGGGGGTCCAACCCGTTACTAGCATGGTGTACCTAATAAAGTGGCCGGTGAGTGTATTTAACGCATTTCAAAGGCAACAGAAACTATAAGGATATGTTTTTGCAGTCCAGAAAACATTTCCAAATACATACCACACTTTGTGGTGTTTTTTTGGATGCTTTTGACTAGAGATGGGCGAATTTCTCAAAAATTCGGTTCAGTCACTTCGTCGAATTTTCACACAAAAATTACTTCGTCCCGAATTACTTTGGCACGAATCGCGTTAAAAAACGGCTATTTCCAGGCTGCACAGAGCCTACAGGGTGTTGTAGAACGTTGTGCCATGCTTAAATATGCAGAGGGAGCTTGGTTTGGTCTTCATACAATGTTGTGTTTTAGTATGACACGCACATGACTGCTGCCGCTCTTAGAATCGCTTCCCTATAAAATTCCCTGGACACTTAAGAGGGCAAAACTGACCAAAAAACTGAAGCGGGAATGTTGCCTGATAAAGTCATGTCAGCGAAAGCTGGAAAAAAACAAGCTGAGAGCTCGGGGGGGTTGGGGCAACCTTTAGGGGACAGAGTGTTGGGATATGACGGCAGCACCCCACAGCAGCATAAAGGTCAGAGAGTGCCCAAAATGACTTTCTGGGGGGGTGGCAAAAAAAAGGAGTAGGCCCACAGAGGGGCAAAATTTGACACAGTCTGGGGGTTACAGCCGGCAGCAGCAAGATTCAGACAGTGGCACAATGACTTTCTGGAGGTGGAAAAAAAACAGAAAGAAGGGGCCACAAGTGCCCAAAAAAGCCCCCGTGTAGGGGTCACAAACAGCACAGCATGGGGTCAGGCAGTGGCCCCAAGGACTTTCCCTTGGAGGTGGCTAAAACGGGAGTAGGCCCCCAAGTGGCCCAATAAACACAGTGTGAGGGTCCCCCAGCACAACAGCAGAGGTCAGGCAGTGGCACATTCACTTTCTGAGGGGGAAAAACGTAGTAGGCCCCCGAGGGGCCCAAAACACAGGGGGGAGGGGCCCACGCACCCGCAGAAAGGGGTTTTCGGGCCCGGGGGCAAAATGACTTTCCCGGGAAGGAAAAAACAGGGTGGGCCACAGAGTCCCCCTAAATGACAGAGAGTGGAGGTCTCGGGAAGCACAGCATGGGGTAAAGGCAGGGGCACAAGGGACATCTAGGGTGGCTAAAACAGGAGTAGGCCACAGAGGGGCAAAATTTCCCCACAGTTGGGGGTTTTAGGGCATCAGCAGAAAAGGTCGGGCAGGGGCACAATGACATTCTGGATTTTTGAAAAACCAGTAGTGGGCCCACAGATTGGCACAAAGACACAGTGTGGAGGCCCCACGCCCGCCCCCAGCATAGGTCAGGCCCGGGGCAAAATTTCCCATTCGGGAGGTGGCAAAAACGGGAGTATTCCACAGTTGGCAAAATTTGACAGAGTGGGGGTTTCAGGGTAGCAAAAAAAAAAAAAAAATAAAGGCAGGCAGGGGCACAATGACATTTTTGGGGGGGGCTAAACAGGAGTAGGCCACAGAGTGGCAAAAAGGCCACAGTGTGGGGGTTAAGGCAGCACACCCAAAAAGCAGCATGAGGTTAGACCAGGGGCCACAATGACATTCGGGAGGTGGCAAAACAGTAAAAGGGGCCCCCAGAGGGGCAAAATTAAACATTTTGGAGGTCCCGACAGCGCAGCTTGAGGTCAGGCAGTGGCACAATGACACAGTGTGTGGGTGACCGCAGAAAAAAAAGCAAAAACAGTAGCAGCCCATGACCCAAAAGGGGTGGCAAAAATGACAGACTGTTGAGGGGGGTGGCAATACCACCCCTTTGGTAAAGATGGTGGGGCAGAGGAGAAACTGTCAGAGATGTGGGGGCATCAGGCGGGTGGGGGGGCATGGGAAAAAGTGGTTTAAAGGCGGGTTTAAGTTTAAAACCCAGACTGATGCCTAAGGCTTTGGTTTGGTGGGGAAATCCAGGCCGATCCACGCCTGATTAAATTTTGGGAAAAATGTCATTTTTTCCCAAACATTTCCCATGAAAACTTTTTTCCCCCTTGGGGTAACATGGCCCCGCCGCATTTAACACCCCCCTCTGAGCCACAACTGGCCGGGGCAGGAAGCTTCTCCACGCAAACTCGGCAAGTTGGGGCCCAAACCCCCCATAAAATTTGGGCTGCCCAGTTTTCCAGGGGAAATTTCTTTCTAACGGGGTGGCAGAGTCCCTCCCCCATGTAGGCCACCACCTTTTTGGTTTCAGGGACTGCTCCATTTCGTGCTGCTGCGGGCAAATACCCCTCCTCACTAGGCGGGTGAAGGAAGCGGGCTCATCATGACTCCAATTTGGGTTTCTGCTGATGGGGGCTGGGTACTGCTCCTACCCCTCCACCTTCCCCCAGAAACCGGGGCAGTATACTGAGCCTGGGGGAAACCCCCCCGGTCAGACCTTCAAAAGGGAAGGGAAACAATCCCCAAAAGGCACGGCCAACTGACTACGGAGGATTTCCCTATAGTATTTGAGTTTGTCCTCCCTCTCAATAGCTGGGGAAAAAGGCCCCCTTTTTTGGGACCGGTAGGGGGGTCCAATGGGGTGGAGAGCCAGAAATCACCCCTCTCCCCGGATGCTGCCTAATTCGGCTGTCACTAGCCGGAAAATCACATGCTGCGGGCCATCTCAAAAGTGACCCCGGGAGGGGCCCCCTTTCCCTCCCCCTTTCCACTGTATACGGCCACGGTGCTTGCGGGTCTTTTCCTATCCCCTATCTCCATCTCCCTCCTCCAGCTGTTTCCGCCCCTCCTCCTTGTCCCTGGGTAAAAATTTCCCACTCTTTTTCACCAGACAATGCTTCGCTCCAATGCCCCTCCCCCCTCCATTTCAGTCCCCAGCGGACCCATGTGGCCCGAGATGTACCCGTCACCCCCTCCAGTCTCCTCCCCCCGACAGTTTTTTCCCGAAATCGTTCCGGGAAACCTAAACCCCAATGGAATGACGTTTATTCACCCGTAGTCCGGGCGACTGACAAATAACGCCCCTTTCCCAAAGGCCTCAACAAACCAAAGGGGTCACCATGAGCTGCCACTGGCCCGACATCAAATTACACAGGAGAGTACTCCTGTCCTCCTGGATCATCAAAAAATCGTTAGTGGCCTTTTTCTTTCAAAAGTCGGTCCAAAATGTGCAGGCTGGAATTCCAACGGGGTGGAAACATCGCATATCAGATTTTGGGTTTGGGGGGGGCCCCTTCTGGGGGGCCCCCAAAATCAAGGAGGGTGTTCCTTTGGGTTTGGGACGAATGGATAAAGTGCATGCACAGTTTCCCCGGCCCTTTTTAGAATCGTTCCCCCCCCCCGAAATCTTGGGAAGACTTCAGGAACCTTTTCAAAACCCGATTTTAACACGTGCCCATCAGGGCCCTGGACCTTTCCCCCTCGGGGGCAGCGCGGAAACCCTTTCCTCCCCTTGTTCCTTTACCAGGTTTTCCGAATTTTCAGTTGGCCGGAGAAAGGCCCCCCAAAATCCAATTTTTTGCTGCCCTGAGCGGGGCAAATTTTCCCCCCCTTTTGACTTTTTTTTCGCCGAGGGAAAACCAGATGAAATGCTGACACCGCTGTGCCCTACACATGTGGTATGATGGACATAAATTGGGGAGGCTTTAGATGGTGGTGGTGGTGGAGGAGGAGGAGGCGGACATTGGCGCAAAGGGGCCGCAGTTTGCCCAAAGTGGGGGGAGAAAAGCGGCGTCTTTCCCGTCCAAAATTTTTTGGTGTGCCTGGGGGGAAGCAAAATTTTTCCCAGTGGGGCCCTAAAGGACAAGAAAAGGCCCAGACCGTAGTTAAGCCCAGACGTCTGCGCTTCTGTGCACCTTGGGAAAAAACCGATAAAGCTCAAAGGGCTGGCCCCCTTCTTTTTCTTTCATAAATTTTTAAAAATGCTGGTACAGCCAAAAAGAAATTAAAGGCTTGGAACTCCCCCATCCGGCTCGGACAAGCCATTTTAATTTCTCTAAATTTGGGCCCCCCCCAAGTCCCCAAATTTTTAAAAAGAGGGAAAACCCCGCATTTTCCAACAACTTGGACAAAGGGGCACGGTCAGCGGGTGGGACCTTTGGATGGTTGGAACCCCAAAGTTTGGGCTCTTTTTGGGCCCCCCAAACGGGCCCCGCTGAACAAATGCTTTTTGCCATGAGTTTGGCGGGGGACAGGAGCATTCTGGGCCGGGAGATGATGTTTAAAGAGAAACACTACCTTCTGCAGGGGGTGGGGAAACCTTACTGGGTGCAAGGCAGCTTTCCACCCGGGTGCGCTGCTGCGGTTTTTAGGATGGACCACCACAATCTGAGCCACGTTTCTCCCAGGCCACCCGGGGTGGGGGACGGTGCATGGTTGATGCAGGGCCTAGTTTTCCAATGTTAGCCCCTGGCCACGCTTCACTTTCTGCCCACATATTCTACATAAACCCATATTTGGCACCCCCCGGGGTTTTTAGCAAAAAACTTTCCACACCGCCCAGTACTGAATTTACCGCACTGTGTGACTACCCCCCCCGCTGCCCCGCTGAGCCCCTGTGCCGGGTACTTTCTTAGACCTGGGGAAGCGTGTTTTCTACCCCGGGGGCCCTTGCTCCTGACCTCACACTGCCCGCTACCCTGCTGACTTTACGGCCCCATGACCCCCTTTCTGGCTGGGCCCCCTGCCTGATGCCAACTTACGCCCTCTTTTTCCTGACGATGAAAAGGGCCCCTTTCTTCAACCCCCTTCAAGTGCTTTTGGTTTCATCATCATTAATTTTTGTTTCAACGTCACGGGTGTCCTCATCACCGGTCCCCTTTTTAAAGCAGGGCTAAACCCCCCACAACATGACCCCCATGCCCCCTCTCCACATCTATACTTTTTCTGCCCCACTGCAAGAAGCGGGGATATTTTTCCCCATTTCTTTGCTGCCAAATTTTGCTGATGACTGCCGTTTTAAATTTTTTTCATCCTCGCTAAATATTTGGCCCGATCCCCGAAACCCAAGTAATCTCTGGCAGGGAACCGGTTTGGGGAAGGGGGGGGTTTTAAGGGGCAGGTGAGGGCCGCCCGGGCCCACCCCGGGCCCCTTCCAACAAGGGGGTTTTTTTTCTGACCCTTCCCCCCCGACTCTTGGGTGGGGTTGTCAGATGCATCGGGGGGAAGTGGGTGACCAAGTCAACCAATCAAGAACCCTTGGGTTGCTATGCAGCACACAAACCGCTAATGACACGGCATTTTTTGGCCTTACCGGTGACCCCCCGCTGCGACCCTCCCCTTTTCTTTTTGCTGTGGGCCTGGGGCCCGCTCCAGGGAAAGTTTGTGCCCGGCCCCCTCGCAGGGGAAGAGCCTGCCACCCTCGTCCCGACATACGTTTGTTCAAAAAGTACAACACTGTTTGGGTGGGAAAATATCTGATAGATAAATACACCCCCTCCCATTTTGGGCTCCAAAACCCCCCAAAAAGCTTGGGTAAAACCCTTGGACATAAACTGCGCTCCCCAAAAGGCCAGGAAAAATTTACTTTTTTTGCCTTTAAAAACTCTGTGTATTTTTTCTGGGAAGTAAAAGGGACAAACCCGGGGTTAATTTAAACCCCCCGGATATGAATTATGCCCACCCGAATTTCACTGTGGCGGTGAAAAAAGGGAAAATTTTTTTTTACTGATACAACTGCCGAAAAATACTTAGTCAACCCCTTTGGGTGTAATTGCGCAAAAGAATTGAGGGAGCCACAAACTACTAGCTTTGTAGCGTGTTACAATGGCGTACTTTTTACGCTACACAACAAGAGAAAAAATTGTAATTATCCTTCGCTTGTGAATTATGCTACAGGAAAATTGTATTTTTTGCCGGTGAAAGAGACGGTTTCTTGAGTCACCACAGAAAAAAAACAACGCTTAATTAACCCCTGGATGTAATTGCGCAAAAGAATTGAGCAGCCCCCAAACTAAATAGCTTTGTAGCGTGTTACAATGGCATACTTTTTTCGCTACACAACAAGAGAAAACATTTTTTAAATTTAAACCCTTTGCTTGTGAATTATGCTACAGGAAAATTTATTTTTTGGCGGTGAAAAAGACGGTTTCTTGGGGTCCCGCACACCGCAAAAACAGTTTCTTGGAGTCACCACAGCCAGAAAAACAACGTTTAATTAACCCCTGGGAAAGTAAATTGAGCAAAAGAATTGAGCAGCCACAAACTACTAGCTTTGAAGCGTGTTCATGGCGTATTTTTTACCTACACAACAAGAGAAAAAATAGTAATTAACCTTCGCTGTGAATTATGCTACAGGAAAATTGTATTTTTTGGCCGGTGAAAAAGACGGTTTTATTTTTGTCACCACAGCAGCAAAACAACGCTTAATTAACCCCTGGATGTAAATTGCGCAAAATAATTGAGCAGCCGCATACTACAAGCTTTGTAGCGTGTTACAATGGCATATTTTTTACGATACACAACAAGAAAAAAATTGTAATTAACCTTCGTTGTGAATTATGCTACAGGGAAAATTGTATTTTTTGGCGGTGAAAAAGACGGTTTTTTTTTTTGTCACCCCCAGCAGCAAAACAACGCTTAATTAACCCCTGGATTGTAATTGCGCAAAAGAATTGAGCACCACAAACTAATAGCTTTTTAGCGTGTTACAATGGCGTATTTTTTAAGCTACACAACAAGAGAAAAAATTGTAATTAACCTTCGCTTGTGAATTTATGCTAAAAGGAAAATTGTTTTTTTTGGCTTTAAAAAAGACGGTTTCTTGGAGTCACCACAGCAGAAAAAAAACGCTTAATTAACCCCTGGATGTAAATTGCGCAAAAGAATTAAGCAGCCCAAAAATGAAGTTGTATTTGTATTGTAAAAACGCTGTTTTTTTTAAATGAATACAACAGGAACGGCTTAGATCCCCCCTTTGGGTATTCAATGTGCTGTGAGCAGATAGCATTAAAATGTACACTCACCGGCCACTTTATTAGGGACACCATGTTAGTAACGGGTTGGACCCCTTTTGCCTTCAGAACTGCCTCAATTCTTCGTGGCATAGATCCACAAGGGGTTGCAACGATGCTCAATTGGTACCAAGGGGCCCAAAGAGTGCCAAGAAAATATTCCCCACCCATGACACCCCCACCACCAGCCTGAACCGTTGATACAAGGCAAAATGGATCCATGCTTTCATGTTGTTGACGCCAAATTCTGACCCCCCCCATCCGAATGTCGCAGCAGAAATCGAGACTCAGCAGACCAGGCAACGTTTTTTTTCCCAAACTTCTATTGTCCAATTTCGGGTGAGCTTGGCAAATTGGAGCCTCAGTTTCCTGTTCTTAGCTGAAAGGAGTGGCACCCGGGGTGGTCTTCTGCTGCTGTAGCCCATCTGCCACAAAGTTAGCCGTACTGTCGTCAGAGAAAGCTCTTCTGCCTACCTTGGTTGTAACGGGTGGCTATTTGAGTCACTGTTGCCTTTCTATCAGCTCGAACCAGTCTGCCCATTCTCCTTTTACCTCTGGGTAGTGTTGAGCGATTGCGTTGGCTATCGAGATCGATCGATAGTCGATAGTCGGCCGCTATCGATAAAGGCTTTTCGATAGTGAGCATCGATTATGCGCGTGACCATTAAGTCTATGGGAGAGCAACAACACCTTCATTATTTCACCAAACAAGGCTGGAGAAGCTGAAATTAACATCCCCCAACAGTCAAATGGATACATGCTACATCTTAGGGAACACACTTAGGTTATAAAGTCACAGAAAAAATGTCACAGACCATTTACTATCCCTGTCTTGTACCACAGCACTGACCTTAAACCTGCATCACACAAATTAAAAAGTGCAGAAGGCAGTATGATTAGAAACAACATGTTACTATGATCTGAAATTGAATATCCCTGTCCTGGAACGCAGCATGAGCCCCATAACTTGCAAGACCCCCACATTTAAAAAGTGCCGGAAAAAGAGTCTTTCACCACCATTATAGTTTCACTGGACCATCTGACTATACACCTGACCTGGGCCACAGCATGAGCCCCAAACCGCATGACCCCCACATTTAAAAGGCCGAAAAAATTATCTTTCACCACCATTTTAGTTTTCACTGGACATTGACAAACCTGTCCTGGGCCATCAGCATGAAGCCCCCAAACTGCATGACCCCCAACATTTAAAAAGTGTCCGGAAAAAGGAGTCTTTCAACCTCCATTTTTAAGTTCACTGGACATTGACTATACCTTCCAGATGCCACAGGCAGAGCCCCAAACCTGCAATGACCCCCAACATTTAAAAAGTCCGGAAAAAGGAGTCATTCAACCACCAATATTAGTTTCACTGGAGCATTGATAAACCTGTTCCTGGGCCACAGCATGAGCCCCAAACCCCCACGACCCCACCTTAAAAAGTGCCTGAAAAAAAGGAGTCTTGCAACCACCATTAAAGTTCACTGGGACATTGACTATACCTGTCCTGGGCACAGCATGAGCCCCAAACCTGCATTGACCACACATTTAAAAAGTGCCGGAAAAAGGAGTCTTTCAACCACCATTTTAGTTCACTGGACATTGACTATACCTGTCCTGGGCCACAGCATGAGCCCCAAACCTGCATGACCCCCACATTTAAAAAGTGCCGGAAAAAGGAGTCTTTCAACCACCATTTTAGTTGACTGGACATTGACTATACCTGTCCTGGGCCACAGCATGAGCCCCAAACCTGCATGACCCCCACATTTAAAAAGTGCCGGAAAAAGGAGTCTTTCAACCACCATTTTAGTTTCACTGGACATTGACTATACCTGTCCTGGGCCACAGCATGACCCCAAACCTGCATGACCCCCACATTTAAAAAGTGCCGGAAAAAGGAGTCTTTCAACCACCATTTAGTTACTGACTACAACTGTCGGAAGCAGTGTGACCCACATAAAACAAAGTCTTAACACCTTAGGTTCCACATGCTAATGTAGGTGCCAAAGCCATGAAAACCTGCATGGACCCCCACATTTAAACAGTGCCGGAAAAATGGAGTCTTTCAACCACCATTTAACGTTACTGGACATTGACTTACCTGTTCCTGGGCTCCACCAGCATGAGCCCCAAACCTCTGGCATATTTTCCGTAAAAGAGTCTTTCACCCCATTTTTTACATGAATAGTGCACCTGACCCCAAAAGACAAGTTTTAAAAGTTTCACCACCATTTTAGTTGAACTGGACATTGACTATACCTGTCCTGGGCCACAGCATGAGCCCCAAACCTGCATGACCCCCCCAATTTAAAAAGTGCCGGAAAAAGGAGTCTTTCAACCACCATTTTAGTTGAACTGGACATTGACATACCCCTTCCTGGGCCACAGCATGAGCCCCAAACCTGCATGACCCCCACATTTAAAAAGTGCCGGAAAAAGGAGTCTTTCAACCATCCTTTTAGTTTTCCTGGACAATGACTATACATGTCCGGGCCACAGCATGGACCAGGGCCGGAGTTACAGTGGGTGCGTGAAAGCCCAGGCATGGCGTCCGTCATCTCTTAACACGCAGGTTAAAATGCCCTGATGACGCAGCAAACGTAAAACTGTCGTGCCTGAGCAGAGTGCGGAAGCGGAATGTTGAGAACACCCAGCCTTCCTCTGTACACAGTCAATACCTGGGTAGCGCTTGCCCCTACCGAATGATGTGGGAACCAATTTAAGCTTCACTTGAAATACTGGTTGTTAACGCTCAGTTACCGCCCAGGGTGCCCACTTAATCTTGGCATTCTTTTCTCATTTTACTCAACGTGCTGGATGAAATGGTCTCATGTACTTTGTTCTCTTTCCTTGCCTCCATCCTCCATGTTCCTCTGAATAAACTACAACTTGTTCAAGTTTTCCAGTACCCCCTGTACAATTCAGAGGAATTTTTTTTAACAGCATTTTGTACACATGCAAGTTTTTTTTAGTACTTTAAATTCTAGAAAACACATTTTTTATCATAGGAAATGATCCCACCATGTCTTTGTTTTCTCTATTATTCATTGATTAAAATGGGTTGTCCCACAATACAGGGATGATAGCAATGTTAAAGATCAGGTAAAAACAATTCATTTGCAATATGTGTCCTTAACAGTGTCCTACCAATTCCTGTTTCTGACAGCACCATCACCCTTTGATCCACTCTTGACAATTGTTGAATAAACAATTTCTGTTAGAAAACAACATTTTTAGAATAGGACCTGTAGTAATACTGCAATTCACAGCAAAATGCCCCCAAAAATTCAAAACATGACCCTTGAGCCACTTCTTGGTCAATTGTGAAGAACAAATGTCTGTTAGAAACAACCATTTTTTCATAATAGTGACCTGTAGTATTGCTGCATACAAAGCAGCAAATGACCCAAAAAAGTAAAAAAAATGACTTCTCAGCCACTGTTAAAAATTGTGATGGAGAAAATGCCACTAGAAGCCACATTTTCTGTTACAAAGGACCCATGATTAATGCTGTATCTCCACAGCCTATCATGACCCCAAAAAAAATTATAAATATGACTTCCTCAGCCACTATTAAAAATAGGTGAGGGAGAAATGCCACTTAGAAGCCACATTACTGTTCCAAAGTCCATAATTATAGCTTGTAACCTCACAGCAACAAGACCCAAAAAAATTTATACATATGACTTCTCAGTCCCTATTAGAAAATTGGTGAGTTTAGAAATTGCCACTTAGAAGTCGACATTTTCTGTTCCAAAGGACCATGATTATTAGCTCGTATCTCACAGCAATATTACCTCCAAAACCATTGTGACAATGCGAAAACTTCTGTAAGATAACAGTGAGTAAATAGGAATTACGGATATGTCATGAAACCTGCGTCTTTTAAACAAGTCTGCTCACAGCAAAACCAGCAAAATAACTGTTTGGTAAAAAGAGAATAAAAAAGCAGTAATAATGATCATTTAAAAAAAGTTTATCCAAGAGGACCTTCTGTTGAAAAGGAATGTGAAGTAGACTGGCAAACTAAACGGTGACCGTCGGCAAATTGGAGCCACAACATCAACAAGATCCATGCCTGAATCATCTTGATGAAAGTCAAAACGATCCACATGTAATCTGTGGAAAGCCGGATCGTTTTGCGTCTATAAATGACTTCCTCCAGCTGGCTTGAAGGTCCGCTCAGTATGACGCTGAGGCTGCTGGTGCAGGACAACACCTCAATGGGCGTGACATCCATCTCCGGGCCATTCGTCATTTTGGATACCCATAAGTCTATTGGTCTGAACACATGCTAAAACTTCGTGTTGAGACGCAGATAGTCGTGCACATGATCTTAAGCTGGATCTCTTTGTGTTTGAATGAGTGCCCTGCATTGCATGCGATGGTGTGAGGTTGAAAACAGAAGATTTCCATAGGTCACCCATTAGGCTTCTGCAACATTGCTGCTGCTGCCGAATAACGCCTACTTGGCACTCAACTGCTGATCACGTCGCTGATTTTGTCCACGTGACATTTGGGAACGTGAATCCGCACGCAACAGATGTCTCCATTGACAAACAGCAAGGTCTCCATTTCCACATTTTACTCCTATTTGGGTGGTGGAAGGAAAGTGCTGATTATTTGTTTTGGTACCGGGATCCATGAGGGTGGCCACCCAGTAACATTTGTTCCATTTTGAAGGGCCTTAATGCGAGATCAATGTTGGAGGAAATGAGCATCCAAGCACTCGATGTGAGAGAATGAGCCTTGATTTTCCCAAGCACTGGTCGAGGGGCACTAGCAAACGATCATCTCATCTTCCTCCTCCGCACAAATTCGCGCCAACCTCTTTCCAAGGCAGGTACGTTCGGTAACCGTTGTTTCTAGGAATACCATCCTCCTCCTCCTCCTCCTCCGCCGCCCAACCGTCACAACTTCAACACAAGGCCCTGACTTGTCCTTAGATGATGCACCCTGAAAGCTGATGGCGCCACCTAGGCACTTAGCTCTGTACCCGAACCACTGCCTAATGAAGAACCGATGAAATTGTGAAACTTCGGGCCATGTTGGATTTAGAACCGGAGAGAAAGGCCTCCGAGTCCCATCTGTGTCCGTCTCCCTGCCTCCGTCGCTGGCGGGACCATTTGTTTCAGAGTGTCCAACGAATCGTTCCCAAACAAAGATCACCACAATGCTCATGCTGACAAGTGCATAGCCCGCGCTGAACCATTTTGGTGGCTTCCTTCAAAACTGGCAAGGATGGTGGGCAGAGCTCTTTCCAACCTGCCTCCACTCACGGTGGTTCAACACCCCGAGGTCCGTCACCGCTGCTTGTCAGGCCAAGTGTTCACTTCGTACTGCGTAATTGGCAATTGCGCGCTTTGCCACAATCTCTGGAGCATGTGGGGTTGGAATTTCCATCTGTTTTTGCCACGACAACAATGAGAACAGGTGGAACGGAGGCCGAGCTGACGCTGCTAACTCAGCCAGGCGGGACGAAGCGAGGAATCGAACGGCGGAAGTGTGGAACTTCAGACCTCGAGCCTTCTCAGGCAGGCAGTCCAGACCCGGGAAGCTCTTTAGAAATTTCTGGACGACAAGGTTTTCATGACATGTCCAGGCAAGGATTGTGCTCCAGGCTACCGATCTTAAGGTGCGTCCAGCAGATTTCGCCTTTATCCGCACACTCACCCTAGTTGCCTGTCACAAGGTTTCTAGGTCACCCATCCACTCCGGTCAACGTTAGCTTAGAGCCGTCCACAGCTCCTGACCTGTGTGTGGACCGGTCTCCAAGGGCAGATTAATTTCAACACGGGTCCTGGATGTCTCTGTGCACGTGAATTGCCACCTAGGACCTTGGTGGAAAGACCCTGCACCATCCCCTTGCGTTTTTGGTAAGACGTGGCTCCGAGCCTGAGATCCACCGCACCCCCAGAGAACATCCACCCACTCAACCATAGTAGCTGTCACAGAGATTAGCTGCCTTGGCCGTGCCTTACTAGTCCATGTTGTCCGGTTGGTTGAGATGGACTTTTCCGGACCAGAAGCAAGACAACGCGCTTGAAAAGTTTTAGATGACACGAGCTGGCCAGGGCAGGGACGGCTTATCCTGGCCAGAAAAGAAGAAATGCCTTGCCTCGGCATCTGGTATTGGGAGCAAGCGCGGGCCATGACGTGGCGAACCCATGCTGTGTCCACCAGACGGAAAGGCAACAATTCCAAGTGCCAAAAATCCTGCAATGCCGACATTCATGCTATACGTGGCTTTGGTGATGGTTTGTGGTTAAAAGTTTTTTCATCATTTCTTCTGCTCCCAAGACCTGGAAAGACAGAAGGGCTGGCTTCTATACAGGCCGCTGTACGCGCCAGGTCGTCAAACTGGCGGAAGTGAAAATGGGTAGGATGGGTCCTCTGTGGTGCAGGTGGTAACTCGGGCAACGGTGGAGGCTGAAGCGATAGGCTGATCCCCTGACATGACTCTGAGAGACATGGGCACTGAGGAACGCTTGGTGTGGCTGAGTGAGGAGGAGCAGAGACCAGAGGGTGTGACAGTGGTTTGAGGCCCGTCGTCGGTCCTGGCCATTTTTGGCAAGTGTTCCCTTCCATTTCAACTCATGCAGTTCGCTGCATGTAACTAGACATGTTGGTGGTGGTTAACCACTTAAAAGGTTCTTGCCTCTACTTATGCGTTTACGGCAAAGGCGGCATATGACATCGCTGGGTGAATCAGAGGCTTGCTCAAAGAAGGCCCAGGCTTGAGAGGTCCTGGACCTTTTTGACGGCGATAAGCGAGGAGCGGGTTTGCGCTGACCGTGGCTGGCGGAATCATATCAGTGACTTCTGCGACCGCCCTCTCCCTTTTTGTGGCGGACCCTATTGACACTACCCCATCGACTTCCTCCTCGTCCACTGAATGAAGCGGCTCGCACGCAAATACAGCTGAAAAGAACCATGAGGGATTCCGCAGAATGTCCGTCCCCCCCCAATTACATCATCAACACAGGTGGACCCTGGGTCGTCCTGACTTTCTGCATCCAAATGCGGGCTACAACAAGGGGCACTGCAAGGCGTTGCCGACCGCCCGGGATTTATGCCGATGAACCGCTTCCCTCAACTCCTCTGATGGCAATCAGTAACAGGGTCGTCAGAGCGAGACTAAAAATCATCCACTTTACCTTTAACTATGCCTTCTGACCCCAACCGCATTTTTGTCATCCAAGAGTCTTCAGACAAAGGAATATCCACAGTGGTGGGTACATGAGTTGACATTGGGCTGCTTCATGTGGCCAGAATCTTGATGATGCTTGTATGACGACTTTGTTGCCGTGACTGCGAATGACGAGAGTAAGACTTGCTAGAAGCAAGTTGCTTAACCCACTGAAGAACAGATTGGCGATGATTGTTCGTTACATGATACACAGTGAACCCAGACCCAGTCGAAGACCAGCCTGACGGTCCTGCAACTGAACGATCCGCTGGCATCGTTGTTGTCCGCCAGCAACTGAGGAAGGAGCACCTTCTCTCGTACCTCTACATCCATGTTCTACCCCCACTAATGCTCGCTTACCCCTGCAAATTCGCTCCATGTTCACGAAATATAAAAATTTGAGAAAGGTATGGATAGTTTTTTGGAAAGTTCTCTTTATAAAAGACGCAAATCACAGCCTATCGCAAATACCCTCTAATTTAAAACAAAATTGCTGATTCAAATTTAATCTGCAAGGTGTCTATCAACAATCTGGACAGGCAAAAGGTCCAAAAAACACTATCTGTTTAAGTTTTGGTATAAAAAACGGTATTTTTGCACCTTTCAATTCACCTGTGTGAAGAATATTGATTTGCTGATTTAAAATTTACGTAAATGCTTCACCAAAGAACAGTAGCTGTGGTCTCAAAAGTATAAAAACACGTTAACTGTTATGTATATGATATAAATAAACGGTATTTTTTGCACCTTTCAATTCACCTGTTGTTAATATAAATTGCTGTATTAAGATATACGTATATGCTGCGTCAATGAAACAGTGCTTGTGCGCAAAAGACCAAAAACACGTACGTTATTGTATTTGAAAAAATAGAACTGTAATTTATTGCACCTTTCAATTGACCTGTATTAGTGAATAAAGAATATCTGTTGTTAAGATTACATAGATCTGCAGTCAATAAAAGTGCCTGGATGCGCAAAAAGTCAAAAAACACGTAACTGTTATGTTTTGAATAATAAACGGAAATTTTTTGCACCTTTCAATTCACCTGGGTTGAATAGAGATATGCTGTTAAGATTTTTATGTAGAAGCAGCCGTCATGAACAGTGCTGGTGCGCAAAAGTCCGAAAAACACGTAACTGTAATGTATTGATATAATAAACCTGTATTTTTCGCACCTTTCAATTGACCTTGTAGTGAATATAGAATTGCTGTTTTAATGATTACGTAGTATCTGTGGGGGTGGGGGGGGGGGGGGGGGGGGGGGGGGTGGTTGTTGGGGGGGGTGGGGTGTGGGGGGGGGGGGGGGGGGTGGGGGGTTTTATGAAAGTGCTTTGCGCAAAAGTCAAAAAAACACGTAACTGTTTATGTTTTTGATATAATAAAACGTAATGTTTTTGCACCTTTATTCACCTGTGGTGAAGAATAAGTTGCTGTTTTAAGAATTACGTAGATTCTGCGTCAATGAACACCCCCCCCCCCGCCCCACTCCGTGAATTACAGTTGGTAATTCTGCTTTAAAATGCTCTACTAACAACATTAAATGTTCAAATCCCAAATCTAACTAAATTGGAAGGATCACAGCTAATAGTAAGGTTTCCTTCTGTGCAGAAATAGACTAATTTCGTGACTGTTTGGCCACAGCAGAACGCAGGTCCAATCCCTATGAGACGCATGAGAGACACTGAGGCTGAAACAGAAACGCTGTTCAATTTTAAACGCGGTCAATGTGATATTTTCCAGCCAATCCGCAACCATACACATCCCATTCATGACTGTCGCACACACATCTCACCCTGCTCTATTCAGATAATCTCATTTGCTGCCGCCAAAATTACAGGTAAGCGCCGAAAAAAGGCGCGATCTAATAGAAGAATCACAGATTTAAACCCTTAATTATCGCATGATCTGGAATATTCGATCACCATAAAAACCTTGCCGATTTCAAACTTGTGTAAAAATCGCTCAAACACTATTAGCAGTCGTATGAAAAATGCTAAAAATGCGGATCTAGCTTTCATTTACTCCCCAGTTATTGATCCCACACTAGTGTAAAATTGACATCTAAAAATGACCAAACAAATTATTAAATATACTAATAAAATTAATATTTTATATTAATTATAATAAATATTTTATTATATATATATATATATAAATTATATTATATTATATAAATATATATATATATATTTACATCCCCGGCCCCATTTTATTAGGTACACCGTAGTAACGGTTTTGGCCCCCCTTTTGCCTTCAGAACTGCTCAATTCTTGTGGTGGGGATTCAACGGGGTTTGCAAGGGTGCCAATTGGCCCAAAGGGGGCCCAAAAGAGTCCCAAGGGAAAAAATTTCCCCACCCCAGACACCCCCCACCCCCCAAAACCTGATACAAGCAGGATGGCCCATTTTTCTGTTGTTGAGCCAAATTTGACCCTACACCCGAATTGCAAGAAATCGGCCCAAACAGACAGCAACGTTTTCCAATCTTCTATGTCCAATTTTTCGATGACTTGGGAAAATTTGGCCTATTTTTCCCGTTCTTAGTGAAAGTTTTGGCACCGGTGTGGTTTTCTGCTGTAGCCATCTGCCTCAAAGTTCCCCGTACTGTGCTTCAGAGATCTCTTCCCTACCTTGTTGTAAGGGTGGTTTTGATCACTGTTGCCTTTTTATCAGCTCAACACTGCCCATTCTCCCTTTTCCTCTGGCACAACAAGGGATTTCCCGGACAGGATGCCCCTCACTGGATTTTTTTTTTTTTGGACCATTCTCGTAAAACCCCAGAAGGTTTTGCGTGAAATCCAGGAGATCAGCAGTTTTGAAATATCGCCGCCCCTTTTGGCACCAAAAACCATGCCACGTTCAAAGGCACTCAAATCACCTTTCTTCCCCATACTGATGCTCGGTTTGAACTGCAGGAGATTGTCTTGACCATGTCTACATGCCTAAATGCACTGAGTTGCCGCCATGTGATTGGCTGATTAGAAATTAAGTGTTAACGAGCAGTTGGACAGGTGTACCTAATAAAGTGGCCGGTGAGTGTATATATATATATGTGTGTGTTTCTTAGTCCTTAGGCTGTTACAGGCTGTGGGGGGTGAGGGGCGACCTGGAGTCCTTATCGGACTCCAGGATTTTAAGTCACTTCTCACCTGATACTGTCAGCAGCTGGAGGGCAGCACGGTCTCAGCAAGGGGAGCGACGCCTTCTCTGATGTGATGATGAACCACAGGAGACTGCACCACACAGAAGAGAAGGGATGTGTGTGCGTGTGACGGGGGGGGGGAGAGAGGGGGATGAGTACAATTTCAGTGACTTAGCAATGCAAGCTGTTACAGCAGCCCTAATCAGAGAGAGAGGTTATGTCTGAACTCAACAGCGCCCCCGTGTTTTCTAGCAGAGGAGGCGCCCTAGGCTATCGCCTACCTCTGCCTACCTCTGCCTACCCATTGTCATGGCTCTGCTCTCCAGCAGCTGTAAAATGTCAGTATGACTCCAGATATCTGTGACAACCTACCAGGACTTTACTAAGTTACTCACAGCCCATCTAGCCGCACACTGCAGTTACTCTGCATATTATCTAGTTCTCATAATGTCACAATCTGCAAATTCTTCTGCCTCTTGCCTGAAAGTAACTTTGTGTTTGATCCTGGAGGTTGGAATTTGCTTCTGCTCTCACTGCTGTTCTGCATTACAGCAGTTAACACCTTTAACAGGGCTTGTTCAGGTACACCTTATCGTCTCCTGCTGACTCCTTTAAAATGCACCTCTTTCAAGCAGTCAATGCCTAAGTATTGGTGTTGTTGTGCCGTCTTCCAGTGCAGTTTCTCCTGTCTGTGCCGTATCCCCGTGGAGTTCCTCCTGTTTCCATGGAGTTCCTCCTGTGTTCCCGTGCAATTAATTCTGGCAGTACAATTTTCCTGTGGAGTTCCTCCAGGCTTTGCCGTGTTCCCATACAGTTCCTCCTGTGTTCCTGTGCAGTCCCTCCTGGTTGTGCTATGTTCCCCAGTACACAGGGATTGCACAGTAGAATATCGATCTTTGCAGATGATACTAAGCTCCAATATAGGATAATGTGTTATTACAAAGGGATCTGGATAGGTTGGAGGCCTGGGCAGAGAAGTGGCAAATGAGGTTTAACACTGATAAATGCAAGGTTATGCACATGGGGAGGAAAAATCCATTACATGATTACATGTTAAATGGGAAAACACTGTGTAAAAGTGACATGGAGAAGGACTTTGGAATCCTGGTGGACAGTAAACTTAACTGTAGCAGCCAGTGTCAGGCAGCAGCAGCCAAGGCTAATAGGATCATGGGTTGTATTAAAATGGGCATAGATGCACATGATGGGAACATTATTCTCCCACTATATAAGTCACTGGTTAGACCACACATGGAATATTGTGTACAGTTTTGGGTACCAGTGCACAGGAAAGACATTGTAGAGCTTGAACAGGTACAAAGGCGGGCAACAAAAATAATAAAAGGACTGGGTGGACTGCAATACCCAGAAAGATTAGCAAGGTTAGGGTTATTTAGTTTAGAGAAAAGATGACTTCTGGGGGATATAATAAATATGTTTAAATATATTAAGGGCCAATATAGAGATCTCGCTAAAGATTTATTTATACCCAGGACTGTATCTAGAACAAGGGGGCATCCTCTATGTCTTGAGGAAAGAAAGTTTCTACATAAACATAGAAAGGGATTCTTTACTGTTAGAGTGGTGAGACTGTGGAACTCTCTGCCAGAAAAAATTGTCATGGTGAATTCACTAACAGAGTTCAAGAAGGGCTTGGATGCATTTCTGGAGTGTGATAATATAACACGTTAAAGTGACTAGGATTCTGGAGAAGGGTCTTGATACATTTCTAGATGTAATATAACAAGTTATAGTGACTAGGATTCTGGAGAGGGGTCGTTGATCGAGGGATTTATTCTGATTGCCAGATTGGAGTCGGGAATTAATTTGTTTCCCTAACATGAGGATAATTGGCTTCTACCTCTTGGGGGTTTTTGCCTTCCTCTGGATCAACACTTTAACACTTTAGCAACACTTTAGCAAAATGGGCTGAACTTGATGGACGTATGTCTTTTTTCGGCCTGACAAACTATGTAACTATGTAACTGTTGGTGGTCCCAGTCCCTCTGGTGGTCCTTCTGGTTTTATGTTCAAGTCCCTCTGGTGTCTCTCCTGTACTTGTCTGCAGTTTCTTTGTCCGTGACCACTTTTTATTGGTCATGCCCACTTGGACTTCCTCAATCAGGTGACTTGTTCCTGTATTTAGGACTAGTTCTTACGTCCCTGACTCCGGTTGGTCAAGTGTCCCAAGCATCCACTTACCTACCTTAAAACAAGTTTCAAGGATTCTCTTATGTTCCATGTATGGTATTGCCTTAGTAAAGCCTTGAAACATCATACATAACAATGTGACTCTACTATATTGACTTTTAAAATACTAGGAAAAAAACTAGGGCTAGATTCTAATATAATAACAAATAGTTTTTAGGTTTATTTAAATTCAAACAGTGAGCAGTATATAATTCATTTAAGAAGGTTGCATATGATGGATATGTGTTTTTGTTATCTAAGTAATTGTGTAGCTATGCAATATAATAATGATCAATTCTAACCTAGTTAAAAGTGTGAACTGTAATATTGGTCAATACATAGCTACTTTCATGTATTTGCTTTATCATTATAGTTGTTTGAGCTAGGACATTTTAGATTCTCCTTAAGATAGGATGCTCATTGGAGTCTTGCAGGCAGGGTACATCAATTATCTTCTGTGGAACCACAGTTCAGACCTCAAGAAAATCAAAGCATTACAGGATATGTATTAAATTGAGTGGCTGCTAGTCCTTATCGGTAGTCATACTAGAAACTTACTTGCTCGCTTCAAATATCTTAAAATTGGGTAACTCCACATATAAGGTATCCACATGACCGTAATATCCTGTAGAATTAGTCTAACATGTTATTAAGTGTGAAATGTGAATGGTGTAAAAAAAATAATTTAAGAAAAACAATAATTTTGAAAAAAAGAAAACAAAATCAGCAATAAATTATAAGTGAATTTAAACTATTCCCCCAAACAGTACAACTTCTCTAGCATAAAACAAGGCCTCATACAACTGTGCCATTGAAAAAATCAAAAAGTTAAGACTGTTGAAATGCAAGGAGGCAAAAACTAAAAAAATGTGCTGGTCATTAAGTACTTTACAGGCGTTCGGCTTAACGGTTTAAACCCAATTAAGAATCTGTGGGACTACCTTTATCGTTATGTTCATTCTATAGATCCTCTAACACACACTCTCCAGCAGCTATGAGATACACTGCTGTCAGTATGACTCCAGATACCTGTGAGAACCTACCATGACTTTATTGAGTTACTTTCAGCTTGTAATGAGCGAACCCTAAAAAGTTTGAGTTCGATTTGAACTGAGAACCTTGAGGCGTTCATTCGATGTTCGAGTCGAACTTCGAACTCGAATTTGAACCCCGTTAAAGTCAATGGGAGAAGATGTTTGGGTTAATTTTTTACCTATACAGGTGAAGAGAAGCTGTAATTACCATCCATAACAGTAAACTGGATACGTGGAACAACTTTGTGAAGAAAATTTGGCTCTAAGTGTGACAAAAAGATTTCTTTTCATAGGAGATTTGCAAATGGTGTGTTATGCAGTAACTGAACCCCCAAAACTGCAAAAATGAAATTTTGGGCACTGATTATTATTGCATGAGTATGATGTTTATGAGAGTTAGGCATAATGTGAGCCTGCAAATGCTGCCAAATAACAGCTTCTGGGTGTGGGAAAATTGAAGCAAGTCATACAAAACTCCCTAACTATTGCTGTCTATGATTAACTGAGCTTACTATACACCTCCCTAACTAACTACCCAACTAATCTAAATAGAAGTTTTTCCTGTCTAAAATCACTAAGAAACAAATATTGTGCCTGCATGCATGCAAGCATGCAGACAGAGAACAGTCTGTACAGTCCACAGAATGAGCTGGAAATGGCATTCACAAAGCAATATGGTGAAATATTTTTAACATTGTCATGTGATTTTAGCAGCCAGTGAGACCTACACTTTAGCGATGATGTTTTCGACACTTCTCTGTGCTCTGCACTGATTGTATGGCTGCCAAAAGTGCAGGAAGCAGCTAAAAATGAAACTAAAACAAGCGTGTTGAATGCACAAGTCGAATGCGAACTTTACGTGAACGAACCGTAAAAAGCTCGGTCCGGTTGGCATTCTAAAAAATCAAGAAGTTCGACCCAAACTTATCTTTTCACGAACGCTTTGATCAACACTACTCCCAGCCCATCTAGCTGTACACTGCAGTTACCCTGGATATTACAGATGTAGCAGAGTACAGCTTGACTGCGATATCACGGCTTTTCGTGTTATCTGCTCTGATCTGTAAACCAAGGCCATTGAAAAGCATTGAAAAAGTTGAGATAACATTCTGTGCCGTGATATTACGGTGCAATATATGTTCTGCTTAGTTCTGCTACATCTGTATCTAGTTCACATAATGTCATGATCTGTAAATTCTTCTGCCTCCTGCCTGAATAGCAACTTTGTGTTTGATCCTGGGGGTTGGAATTTGCTTCTGCTCTCACTGCTGTTCAGCATCGCAGCAGTTAACCCCTCTAACAGGGCTTATCCAGGTGCAGTTTATCGTCTCTTGCTGACTCCTTTAAAATGCTTTTCCTTTAAGCAGTCAGTGCCTGAGTATTGGTGTTGTTGTGCTAAGGCCTGCTGCCCTATCTCAAGCCTTCTGACTCCTGTCTCTGCCGTGTTCACGTGGAGTTTCTCCTGGCTGTGCCATGTTCCATGGAGTTCCTCCTGTGTTCCCGTGCAGTTCCTTCTGACAGTGCCATGTTCCTGTGCAGTTCCACCAGGCTGTGCGGTGTTATTGTGCAGTTCCTCATGTATTCCCATGCAGTTCCTTCTGGCAGTGCCATGTCCCTGTGGAATTACTCCGGGAAGTGCCATGTTCCTGTGCAGTCCCTCCTAGCACTGCCATGTTCCTGTGCAATAGTCTTAAAAAAAATGGGAATCTTGCAAGAGAACAGAGAGTGACTTTTAAACACTATATTTACTATTTTGCCATAGGCAAACTTAAACTCTATCAGTTCTCAATCTACAAAACACTAAAACGTAACTTTTATTATGTATAACACTTAAAACCTCTATACACACTATTTAAAAACCTAATTTCTAACCTCTCAATTTATCCCTTTCTACTTCTGAAGGAATAACTCCTTTTCTATTATCAAGTCTGGTGTAACTCCTTGAAGGAATAGAAAAGGAGTTATTCCTTCAGAAGTAGAAAGGGATAAATTGAGAGGTTAGAAATTAGGTTTTTAAATAGTGTGTATAGAGGTTTTAAGTGTTATACATAATAAAAGTTATGTTTTAGTGTTAAGTGTTATACATAATAAAAGTTACGTTTTAGTGTTTTATAGATTGAGAACTAATAGATAGAGTTCAAGTTTGCCTATGGCACAATAGTAAATATAATGTTCCTGTGCAGTCCCTCCTGGCGGTGCCATGCTCCTGTACAGTCCCCTCTGATTGTGCTGTGTTCCCCACCCAGTACTGTTGGTGGTCCAAGTCCCTCTGGTGGTCCATCTGGTTTAATCTTCAAGTCCCTCTGGTGTCTCTCCTGTCCTCGTCTGCAGTTTCCTTTTCCGTGACCACTTTTCATTGGTCATGCCCACTTGGACTTCCTCAATCAGTTGACTGTGGTTCCTGTATCTAGGCCTAGTCCTTACGTCCCTGACTCCGGTTGGTCAAGTGTCCCAAGGATTCACTTACCTACCTTGAACGCGTTTCAAGGATTCTCTTATGTTCCATGTATTTTTTTGCCTTAGTAAAGCCTTGAGACTTTATTCAAAATAATGTGTTCTACTGTGTATATTGACTTTTAAAATACTAGGAAAAAAAGGGCTAGATGCTTATATAATTACAAATGGCTTTCAGGGTTCTACAAATTCGAGCAGTGAACAGTATATAATTCATTTAAGAAGGTTTCATGTGATGGACATGTTTTTTTGTTATCTAAGTAATTGTGTAGCTATGCAATATAATAATGATCAATTCTAACCTACTTAAAAAGTGTGAACTGTAATATTGATCAATATATTGCTACTTTCATTTATTTGCTTTATCATTATAGTTGTTTGAACTAGGACATTTTAGATTCACCTTAAGTGCTCGTTCACACGGCTTATTTTGCAACGGATTTACAGCCGTATTTACAGCTGCAAATCCTTTGTGAAATCAGTTACAAACAAGTAACTGGCCATTTAATTGGTTTTAATGGGAAATACGTGTCGTCGTTCAGACGACACGTATTTCCATGCTGGATTGCGGCCGCGGATTGCGGCTGCAATCCGTCCGGAAAAACAATGTGAATGTCACTGATTTCCGGACGGATTCACCCATATATGAATGGGGATATGAAATTCTGTTTAGGAAATCAGTGCCAAATTCGTGCCACACCCTTTGGACAATTATTTGCAACTGATTTGCAACTGATTTCGGAATGTATTTACGTCGGAAATCCGACATGAATCAGTTCTGAAGTCAGTCGTGTGAACATAGTCTAAGACAGGACGCCCATTGGGCTCTTGCAGGTAGGATACAGCAGTTATCTTCTGTGGAACCACAGTTCAGATCTCAAGAAAATCAAAGCATCACATCATATGTATTAAATTGAGTGAGTGCTAATTCTTATCTGTAGTCATCTTAGAAACTTACTTACTCGCTTCAAATATATTAAAATTTGGTCGTCCTTTATGTTAAATGTACCTTTCAACTGGTTTTTACCTGTGTGAATAACTGTAGACAAACACGTAAGCAAACTAACTTTGTTTGACATGTCTCTTTCTATTTGTGTTTGGGTTCAACCGACTTTTACCCCTGAGTCTGGTTACTGGACTGTGCATTTTTTACCAGCACACAAAGTGTTTATGTCTGGGAAACAGCGCAAATGTATCCAGATGTGACTATATTTCCACTGTTATTCCCAATGGATGTGTAGTGGTATATGATGGGATACCTTTTCAGTTATCACAATGGATGCAGTAAACGGAGTTTGAACCCAGTCTAAGTAGAAAGGAAATAAAAAGCAAGTAAAAAAAATAGATTTTCAGATATAAAAAAATTTTGCAAATGGTTGAAAAGGAGTTTCATTAATCACTTGCTAATGTTCTCTACTATCTGAAACTGGAATGCCTATGTAAGCTAGCCTTAAATGAAGTCACATGTCCATGATCCCGGTATTAATCTACTACTTTTGTGATGTCTTGTACTTGTATTGGTTATCTCTGCACTTCCCTTCTCCTTTTACTATGGACATCCCCAAATCACATCTGATGAGTATTTAGACAAATTTTCTGAATGCAGAGATTAATTAGGGGAGTGATCTGCAAGCACTCATATTAACCCCTTGTTATATGTTTTGTGTTAATGTACTGTCGAAAAGCATGGTGGTTTTCTCAGCATGCAGTTTCACCAGAATAACAGGCAGCTTAAGAATCACACTGTCTGGTCAGGTTGTGGGTGGTTCTATAGTAGAGATTAGCATATTTAGCTCCTCTATAACTAGCTGAATATAAGGCTAGGTCTACACTGCATCGGACAAATAACAGCCGAAAGCACAGTTGGTTCTCCTTTATATGACATTGCCCATACAATTGAATTGTATGGGAAGACGCCGAAAAAACTAGAGGCGCCGGCATATTATACGACATGTTGTATAATATGCCAGCGCCAAAAGACTATCGTAGAAACACTGATGACTACAGGTAATTTTTTCTATTGTAGCCTATGGGGCTGCCTGAATGATCATATTTTCGGCGCTTTTAAAGTCCTAAAAGCGCCGACAATACAAGCATATTTTTTTTTATGCTGTAGACAAGCCTTCATGATATAAGTGCAGGAAATTTAAACTGTAGTTAAACAAAGCTACAGGTGCTCCAAGGAGTGAAAATAAGTATTTTTCAAAGATAAACAAGCTATTTTTATTAGAGATAAAGATTCTGCTGCATCCAACCCTGGTGACACACTCCCTCTGTCTAATATAATGAGAAAAAAAGGGGATATGGATGGGGAACCTAAAACATAGGTGCTTCAGAAAAGATAAAAAATTTTCTTTTGTCCTAAAAAGGCAAATCAAAAAGCCCTGTATTTGGGTAAAAGTCTTGATGTACCGTTCTCTACATATTGAAAGCTAATCTTTGTAGTGAGAAATACCCCCTTATTGTTTTTTAGTTGTTTATTGTTAATGTTTTTTGCTTTTGTATTTAAAAGGTGAACATTTTTGATCATAATTGGGTGACATCCCCAAAAATGGATGTATCCGCAGGGGGGGTTTAGTTTTTAAATGGATTTTTGCAGTGCCTTACATCTACTTCAAAATGGCCATTGTGTTTAAAAAGACGAATTTTAAAATTTTGGAGGGGACTTAGGGGCGTCAAAAAAGTGTTGTTTGTGCTCCTTGGGAAAAAGGACCGGAAATTTATGACAAAATACTGAAAACTACGTTAAAAGATTTGGTGGTTTGGGGCTGAAACAAAGATCAGGGACCCTGATCGACTGTGATAGAAAAAAAGGCCAAGTAGGTATTGAAGACTAAGTCTGAATACACTCTGTAAGGAAGGAGATGTCTCAGTGTGTGAGAAGAGTCCAGGGGGTTTTAAAAGAGAAACCAATGTTTTTCCCTTTTTTTCAGTTTTGGGGAAACCTATAGACTTCAAACAAAATTTTGCCAAAAGGTTATCACAAGCTTAATAAGATAGGAAAAGGCCCTGAGAGATCCAGCTTAGGAAAGCATGTTTTTTGTCAGTAAAGGAAGAAAGGATTATGTCTACAGGGTTCCACATCAAATGAATCATCCTCCTTTAGAAAAAGAGCTATACACTGTCAAGTTAATGGTATATATTGTTCAAGTTAAAGTTGAAGTAAAAAAAGATATCACTTGATTGGCTGTAAGAACCATAGACTTTAAACATAGTACTATGGGATAATGCTTTAGAACAGTGGCAAGTATGAATGGTGTGAAAGCTACGTGCATGAAATTGAGGTCAAGGTGATCAAGGTGACTCTTGAAGCAGGAGGTAATGTAGAGTGCTGGGGCCTCCTATTCAAGTGGCTGGTGCTAATGCCAGCTGGAGCATAGTGTGATAGGTAGTAGCCTCTTTTAGTATCATAGTTGCATGGGTTTGGGCAACAACGGATAGCATTTGCGGGCAACCTGACTACTAGGCCTCATTAAGAGGCTCTGTAAGTACTCAGTAACTGTTCTACTGTTGTAGAGCTGATCCAAATATTGTATCTACTACACTTGTGTACCACTTTAAGTTACAATAACCACTAAAAGTGTTAGGAAAATCTATAATTCCTGTATGCACTAAAAAGTGTCTGCACCTTTGTAGTGGGATAACACCACACTCCTTTTGTGCCTTCTTTAGACAACCCAAACATAGCACATGGATGTCCTACGTCGGACCCTCTTCATTAAACTAGCAAAGTACTTCTCACTGGACTTGTGTAATCATTACACAGAGTGCCCACTGACTTTAATGAAGGGAAAATAAGGAAGCAAGTGGCAACTTCACCTGTTAAAAATAATTGTAAGCTAAAATAAATCCTTAATCGCTTCATTGCCAAGGAACGAACCAGGCAATTCCTTAAAAGTGAAGCCAAAAACAATTAAATATATTATGTACAAGCAAGTTTTTAAATATTTATGGCATCAAGGTGCAATGGTTGTGAGATGAATGCTATCTTTTAACAATTTTTGTACAAGTGGAAACAGTAGTTGTAGTAAAGAATTAATTGGAAGTTTAATCATACAATTAAAACCATCAGTATAAATCTCCCATTCACTTTATTTAGACCAAAACAGTGACAGCAGATGGCATACACCCACTTGTTTTTAGCACTTCCATTTTGCAATATTATTCAAAGCCAATGTGTAGTAAAAACCCCCTAACAGCTATTTATTCACTCCTCCAAATGTCATACTCCAAAGGTCCAGAAAACAAATATGGGAAGTTGTGTGGTATGGTTCTGTACAACAGGGTTTCTAAAGTGAATTGCCCTTTGAAAGAAGATAATTTCAGACTAACTTAATTTCATGAAGTTTAAATTTACTTGTTCTCTTCTTTATACAGTAGCAGAGAAAGCTAAAAGTTGTGACAACTTTATTGGGTATGATAGAAATTATGGTTACACATAAAATAATAAAATCTCAATATCTGGGTAATAATAATATATACCAGTTATTGCTGTTGCTTAAACATTGCAGAATCAAATATAACACTAAGGGGGACATGTATGAAAATTGACTTGTTCTAAGACTTTCTTTGTTGCCCATAGCAACCAATCAGAGCGCCCCTTTCATTTTTTCAGAGAACTATAGGAAATGAAAGGGGCCCTCTGATTGGTTGCTGTGGGCAACAAGAAAGTCTTAGACCTGGACAGTTTTCATATATGTGGCCCTAAATGTTTGTGTAATCATCTAAAGTACCTTAGGTTTCTGTTTACTCCACAGGATCTGTGTAAGGGTATGTTTGCAAGGCATATTTGCGTTGCAATATGCCTGAATTCTGCCCCACAAATACAGTAATTCATAGCTCTTATTGAGAGCTATGATTACCTGACGTTTTCTCCGACACATATACAATAGTTTGTATACGTGTCGGGGAAAGTAAAAGTCAATGGGAGCCAGTTGTTAGCGCTTTAGAAGTATTTGCTGGCCAGTGTGTACGTTTAAAACACCTGGCGTATAGCGGCGCGTACAGTATGTGTCGCAATACACCGTGTGAACATACCCTTTACACAGGCTCAAGCACTCAGTTGATTTACCACAAATAACACGGAAATATTGCTCTCACCCCATGCTCTTTATTTTAAAGCCTTTTTCTCTCCAGTCTGAAGTATACCTCTCCTCTTCTCTTTTCCCCAAACTCTGCTTTTAAAGGTTCCAGTTTCTATACTCAGACCATGCTCTCATGAGTCAAAGTGCCCTTATCACTCTACTGCTTTCTAAAAAAATGAACTCTCACAGCTAAATCTTCTAGGTTGGAATCTTAGGTCTCTAGGTAAGTAAACCTGTGTTCTAGTGCCCCTAAAAACCCCAAGGACCTGCTCATATCAAAGCCCTGCATGGAGAGGTATGTCCTCTCCAGGTGTCATGATCTGCAAATCCTTTCGCCTCCCGCCTGACAACAACTTTCCTTTTGATCCTGGTGGTTTGAATCTGTCCTTTGCTCTGGCTGCTATTGTAGTCCATTCCTGCTCTCTCACCCCCTCCCCCCCCTCTGTCTGAGTCCACATGTCACTGTGTCGTTCTTCTCTCTATGCAGTCTTATTTTGCTTGCATACCACAACCCTGCATTCAGTCTAGACAGTCTTCTATGAACTCAGAGCACTGATCTCTTCTCCTCTGACAGCTGGGGGCTTGTTACAGTTGAATAAAGTCTTCTATGAACTCATGCAGAGCAGCACAGATCTGTCTTCTTTCTATGTTTACAAGCAGCAGCATTAGGCACTGAGCACAATTCTGCTGTTTTCTGATTGTAGAAGCAGCTGCATTGTTACTGTGCAGCTGCTGGTTGTGAAGAATGAAATGTTTCCGGCCCCTTATTCTGAGTGAGAGAGGCAGGAATGCATGCTCCCATGAATACAACCGGGGGCCTGACAGAATGTAAATTAGTAGAGCCGTCAGCCAATGAAATGAAGGAGGTGGAATCCGACCTGCACTGGGAAACAGTGTTTACAGAAAATGCAGATAAGGGAGACAGTGAAAACAAGACAGCTTTGCAAATAACATCCAATTGCATAGTTGCTTGTTTTCACTGTCCCCTAAGATCATTTAATGTAATGATACAGCCCCTTTGACGCCTTCCTCTGAGCACTCTCACAGCTGTTGCTTATACCTTTTCTGCCTGAGCTATAATGTCCTGACTCTACCTCCAGTCTGGGTCTGAGTTTCTGATGTGAAAGCTACGGTCCATTGCATTGATGTCTCATGCCACCTGAGTTCCCAGTTCCTGTGTTCCTGAGTTCCATGTTCCTGAGTTCTTAGTTCCAGAGTTCCTACGTCCTGGTGAACCTAGTCCTTCATTTGTTTCCTATTTTGTTCTGACCTCTGCCTGTCTGCTGATTCAAGTCTGCTGTGCTTCCGTTGATCCAATTTCCTGTTGATGTTCCTCCATTGTTCCTGCGTTCTGCCTGCTGGTACAAGCCTGCTGTCCTTCTGTTGATCCAGTGTCTTTCTGCTGTTTGTTGTTCCTGCTGTCCTTGTCAAGACTGCTGTGCCTCCATTGTTTATGTTTCATGCCTGCTGGTACAAGCCTACTATCCTGGTTTCCTGTTGTCACATCTGTCTGGACTTCATCGCCCCTCTTGTACCTAACTGAAGCTAGAAAGGCAACTGTCATCCGCGGTCCCAAGGATCCACTTTCTCCTCTTAAAGAGAGATGTTTCATGGACTGTCTGCATTTCTGTATATTTCTTAAAGTCCTTTGAAAAGTAAAGCCAGCATTACCTCACTGCAGCACATCAGATGATCCTCTGTGCAACATTTTTCAGGCAACGCACCATGCTTCCTGGCCTATTGTCCATATTTTTACTAGGAAACCATCTGACAGCCTTCAGTTTACCAGCGCTATCAAAGTCTAAGTCTGCATTTGTTTCTAGCTCAGCAGAAATCTTCCAGATATAAAAGGCACCAGGTAATTCACAGACCAGCAGCAGCTCCAAAAGTCACCATATGTGGATCACTTGTGCTCAACACAAGCATCTTCCAGGCAACCTCATACTATTCTTTAAATTGTTCCACTATCCATAACTCCTATGGCTGGCAGCCAAGAAGACCATGATTGCCACAGCCAGCCACAGCAACATGTGCTGGTGGAACAACAGGGTATTATGATCAGCTGTCCAAGCAACCAAAAAAGTAGAGGCAATATATTTGCAGAATTTAAAGTGCAAGAACAACTTAGCAGTCTCTCAGATAATTAATTAATCAATTTAAAGAAAGAAGTCACTAACAACAAAAATAAATCTTTATAAGATGGGGTTACTGATTTGTCACTAATAGCAGCTCGTCTGAATCAGACCCTTTTTTCATTCTTTGGTTTCTACATGAATACTAGAGTTTTATTGTTTTTCAGTTGAATTTTTCACCAACAGTTTGAAGACACCATATGCACACTCTGAGATTTTTTCAGTGAGAGTTCCTGTGCCTGAGATGATTGGCCTTCCTGGATTGCCAAGTTTATGTACTTTGCAAAGCATGTCAGATATTCCAGTTTTCAGTTACCTTTTCTTCGAATACAATTTTATGACAGTCTTTGACACACTCAACAATGGTCACAATATATATGTATATGTATGTGCACATATGTTTGTAAGGATCTAACATGACAAAACATCTTTCAGCTAGTAAAACAGGGGGGCAGTGAAGAGGTACTAAAAAACTATAAGGAAAAAAATAAAATATGTAAAATAATGATAAAGGAAACAAAGCTAGAGACAGAAAGACATATTGCCATAGAAAGTAAAAATAACTCCAAAATATATTTTTACTATATAAATAGTAAAAAGATTAAAACAGAAAATGTTGGCCCTTTGAAAAGTAGTGAGGGAGGTATTGTGGAGGGTGATGAGAAGAAAGCAAAAAACAGTTTTTTCTCTACTGTATTTATGGAGGAAGATGACCTTCCTGTTGATGAGCAAAGGGATGAGGTAAACTCCACCTTAAATGTTTCTTGCCTAACCCAGGAATGAGTGCAGCTCCATCTTAAAGGGGTTTTGCCACAATCTCATTTCATACCCCCTGTATCTAGCTCTTCAGCTCTGTGTGCTCAGAAGTGGGCATGTGTGATTTGTTTGAATTGCATATTATGTGACCCAGCAGGATTACATCACCAGGCCTTTCCTCTCTCTTGTCAAAGAAAGGTCTGTTTATGAATAGAATTGTAAGTAGCTACACTGTAGCTCAGAGGTAACATTTTTGCTTTACAGCACAAATCCCAGCAGGAACTTAACCTGTGTATTTTTTTTTCCTCTTTATCAATGCACTAACCTCATTGAGGTTTCTTTTTTTATTTGCACTGTTTGACTTATTACTAACTAGTCCAAAGGACAGGAGTAGAATGACAGCACCTGGGGTTTGAACACTCAGTAGCTGCCTGAGAAGAGAGGTGATGTCTGAGCATGTGCGACCGGGACTGAAGAGCTCTCAGCCCTGGTCGAATCCCCTGGAGATAAGCTGTAAACAATGGATCACTAAAGGAGCAGCTAAAACAAAAACAGTCCAGAATTTTTAATAATGATGAATTGTGAAAATGTTTATTATTTAATTTTCAAACTTCCCACGTCTATTTTACTTTGTGGCAAAACCCCTTTAAGAAGATTAAAATAGACAAATCACCAGGTCCTGATGGCATACACCCCTGTGTCCTTAGGGAGTTATGTAATGTCATAAGTAGGCCCCTATTCATAATATTTATGGACTATATAGTAACAGGGTACATCCCAAAGGATTGGCACATAGCAAATGTGTTGCCAAAATTCAAAAAGGGGTCAAAAAGTGTTCCTGGAAACTATAGGCTGGTAAGCTTAACCTCTGTCATAGGTAAAATGTTTGAAGGTTTTTTAAGAGATGCTATCCTGGAGTATCTCATTGAAAATAAATGTATAACTCCGTTCCAGCATGGGTTTATGAAGGATCAGCCCTGTCAAACTAATCTTATCAGCTTCTTTGAAGAAGTTAGTTCTAGACTAGACTGGATGACGGTGAGGCATTGGATGTTGTATATCTAGATTTTTCTAAATGATTTGATACTGTGCCACATAAAAGTTGGTAAGTAAAATGAGAATGCTTGGATTGGGGAAAATACTTGCACATGGGTAAGTAACTGGATCAGTGATAGAAAACAAAGGGTTGTGATTAGCAGTACATACTCAGTCTGGATCCCTGTTACTAGTGAGGTACAACAGGGTTCAGTACTGGGCCCTATCCTCTTTAATATTTTCATGACCTTACACATGGATTGCACAATAGAATATTGATCTTTGCAGATGATACTAAGGAATCTGGGTAAGTTGGAGACCTGGGCAGAGAAATGGCAAATGAGTTTTAACACAAATAAATGCAAGGTTATGCACGTGGGGAGGAAAAATCCAATCTATGATAAAATTTGAACCAGAAAAACGGGGGGAAAAAGTGACATGATGAAGGACTTGGAAAAATCCAGGGGACATTAATTAAAATTGTAGCGCCAATTCAGCACGCTGCCAAGGCAAACAGGATTATTTGGTTTATTAAAAGGCAATATGCACATGATGAGAACAATTATTCTCCCCTTTTAAACAATCACTATTTAGACCACACATGGAATTTTGTAAAATTTTTTGGGCACCAGTCCAGGAAAACATTTAGAACTTGAACACACAAAGGCCAAAAAACAAAAATTAAAAACTGGGTGGACTTCAATCCAAAAGTTTACAAGATTGGGGTTTATTTATTTAAGAAAAGTGGTTTTTGAGGGGACTTTAAAAATATTTTAAATATTTAAATGTCAAATAGAATCTCCCCAAGATCTATTTTAAAACCAGGGCTGTACCAGAACAAGGGGTATCGGGTACCTCTACATCAAAGAAAGAAAGTTTCACATAAACTAGAAAGGGGGTTTCCTTGCTGTAAAGCATGAGACTATGGAACTCACTTCAAGGGGAAAAAATTGCCATGGTTTAAATTCACAACAATTCAAAAAGGTCTGAATGCTTTTCAAGAGTGAACAGTATAACAATTAAAGTGACTAGTTTTTTGGAAAGGGGCGAAATCCGGGGGTTTTTATTCTGTTTGCCAAATTTGGAGTCGGGAAGAATTTTTTTCCCTAAAAGGAGGACAATTGGCTTCTACCCATGGGGTTTTTTGCCTTCCCGGGATCAACACTTTAGCACAATAGGCTGAACTGGATGGACGTCTCCCTTTTTTTTAGGCTTACAAAGTATTTAAGTTTGTGTAGCACCAGAAGAGGTGCCCCCCAAAAAGCCTCCACTTGTGCCCCCGCAGCATAACACCCTGTAATCAGATGGGCCTTGGGCCCGCTTGATTTGTTTTTTTTTCCAGAAAAAAGCTAAAGGGGTTTCATTTAAAATATAACTTTTAATTTACATAATTAAAAAACACATTGGCCCCAATACCTAAACCAATACCAATTTTTACCACAAGCAAAACCCCGGTCGAGATGGGAAAACATAGAAAGGTTTGGGATAATAACAATTAACAATAGACACAATAACCCTACATCTTAGCCTACCATACGACAAGTAATCGTCCCAAAAGGGGGCGCCCCATCCATCATGGCTAACCTGGGGTTCCCCAATACATAATTGCAAAAATACCTGGGGTTTAAAAAATACTGGTATATCTATAAAAAAAAAATACTTTAAAAGCAGTTTCATAAAGTACTCTAATAAAAAAAACCATAAACCAAATAAATAACAACAGAATTCCACCTGGTCAAAAAAATAAAAAAACCTTACAGGGCACTCTGTACCCCCCACAAATTTAAACCAAATTTCCTCCAAAAATAATGCAATCTAAAACTCATCTTGACCCCCAACGGGGGAATTCCCTTCACAAAAATTGGAAAAAGTACAATCACTTTTTCCCGACCCGGCCTTTTTCCCCCCTCCCAAAATAACCCCGGTTTTCTCAGGGGAATATCGGATCTTTTGGAAAACCCCAAAAATGGACAAATTTGTCTTCCCCAAAAAAAAGAGGACTCAGAATCCTTATCCTCCCTATCACAATGGAAAATTTCAATAATTGTGGTTTCAAAACGGTAGTGGGGTTTAATGACATCCCTATATTTTGGTACAAATGGGTTCTCAAATAGTCCCAAAACGTAGCTTTCCTGTTTACGTCCCACGAAGAAAAACAACGGCTAGAATCGAGGGATTCGCCAAGAACGCGGGTTTAATCTTTTTTCCCCCGGCGTGTTTTTTAAAGTGTAAAAGCGCATGCGCAAAAAAACTAACTTCCGTACCCTGCGTCCCCACACAAGAAAAAAAGTAAAAGGCTTTTTTAAAACCCCGGCAGGGGGGCCCGGGGCCGTAGTGTTTTTTAAGGGTGCTTAGGTTTAAACCCCAACATAAGTAGATCGGGCACAAAGCGCAAATAAACATTACTTTTTTCAAAACAACCCCCGTTTCCTATGCCATACGTCCTAAAAGGGGAAAAAAAGGGCGCAACGGTATTAAAAACCCCCAAAAGTTTCCCCCTGAGGGCTCTTTTGGAAAAAAGGATTTTTTTTTTTAATTTTTTTTTGAGGGGTTAAAACTTCCCCAATTGAAGAAAAGCGATAAAAAATCAAAAGGGGCCAATTTTCCCAAAAGGAATTTTTTCAAAACAGAAAATTTTTACAGGGGGAAAAAATAAAACCCCAAGATGGGAAATTTTTCTTTTGGGAAAAACCTATATCAAAAAAAAAAAAAACTTTAAAATAAATAGAGAAAAGGGAATTTCCCTTCGATAATTAAAAACAAAAAAGGCCATAGAGCAAATTCTGCTCCATCAAACCCCAAGGGGGGTATTGGAGTAACCATTTTTTATAACAAACCAAAAAAGGGGGTTATTAATCCCCTTTTTGGGGTTAAATGTTTTCCCCAAACCCGGGAAAATCCACGTCAGTTTTTTTTCCTTTTCAGTTTTATGTCCAAATCAAACCCCTTTCCTTTTGGGGGTTTCTGGGAAAATTTTCTTTTTCCATCCCCAAGCTTTAAATCCCAACGACACACCACCAAGGAAAGGCCCCGACATGATGGGACAATGGGTTTTTCCCCCCCTCGATTCCAAAAAGTCTCCCCCGGGGCCTCCAAACCCAACTTTTTTAGCCTTGTGGGTCTTCCCCCACGTTAAAAGGGGGTTACACCACAGGTAATCACATAAAACAAACCCTTTTAGAGTCACAGGGGTTTCAAAAAACCCGTTTTATAACTCTTTTTTCCCGTCACCCGGGTTGGGTTTTGAAACTCCCCCCTTGGTTTTAGTGCTACATAAGGGCAATCGATACATTTTCCGCATCTTACCCTGCCTTTGGGTTTACGCTCCCCAAACCAATTCCCCCCTTTCCCTTTTTAGGGGGGGAAAAAATGGAACCCATTGACTATCCTATCCCCAATCCGACGCCCCCCCTAAATGTGACTAATTTGGGTGATCCAGGGCAGGAAACCCTCCTTTAGGTCCGTGTCACAAAATGGAAACCACCCCGTGTTTTTTGAGGATTTTAAAGATCCTGAAAAACAAGTGTTCCCTATGTTTTCCAATAATTTCCCCACACCCCCCCCTTTTCCTGCCACATCCTGTTTCTGACGGGTAAATAATAGGTCAGTCCGTTTGGATCCCCCGGGGTAGATTGAATGCAGAAAAGTAATACATTTTTATCGGGTAGCCCCTTTCCAAAAAACTGTCCTGGAGGCCCTAAAACTTGGGTATAAAAGCCCTCGAAACGAGAGCAATACCCCCTAATCCTTTTTAAAACCCCTTGGATACCCTTCTTTTAGGGGCAACCGGGTGAAAGACTTTCCCATCTCAATGAGGTTTTTTCGTCGATGTTTGGGGTTTCTATAATTGTCCCCCTTTTGTACCTGTCCAAGCGATTTTAAACCCCAATCTTTAGGGCCAAAAAAAGAGCCCCTTATTTACGATTTTTACAATGAACCGTAAAACCCAAACTGGTTTTTATTAAAGAAATTCAAAAGCCCATGAACCGTTCGGGCCCGACCCTTCCCACAAAATAATACGTTTGTCGAATTTTCTCCCCCAAATTTGAAAATGGGGCAAAAAGTTATTGGGCCTTTTTCCCCCTCGAAAAACCATGGTCTCCCCTCCCACCACCCAGGAACAAAAATTTCCTAGTTTTAGCACCAAAAGGGCCCCCCCACCCCAGTGGCCCCTACTGGTGGGAAAACCCTTTGGGGGGCCGGGAAAGGAAGTAGTTATGGGTCAGGGACGAACTCTAAAAATTTAAGAATAAAGGTACCAAAAGGTTTTTTTAAAAAGTTTCCCCTCGTTCTAAATCAAAAAATGCCCACCGGGTTTAAGGGGCCAATTCATGATGGGTACTACTGTTAAAAACCTTCCCAAAACCCAAAGGAGGTTAAATTTAACATCAGGGCTCAACATTTATACCTTCAAGGGGCCCGCGCAAAAAATCAAAACTAAACCCTGAATTTGGAAAGGGCAATTTCCGTAAAAAAAAATTTTCCCAAAAACAAACCCCCAACCAAAATAAATCCAAGTTTTTCGCGTAAGGGGAGTCTTTTCCCTGACACTATGGGGCTTTCCCCCTTTTTTAAAAAGGGGTTTAAAGGGCCCTTTTGTATTTTAGGAAAAGGGGTAAAAAAGTGGGCCTTTTTGTTTGGTTTTTTTAGGGGAGAATTAAAAATTGATTCTTCCTAGACCCAAATCCCAGATCAAAGCTTTCCACTACCCAAAGACCTTTTTAAGGGCCCTTTTAAAATACATTTCCGGTTTGGGGGTCCTCTTTAAAAATGTTTTTAAATTTTTTTTTTATTTTCCAGGGAGGCTCTGACACATAAATTTACATATTGGGGACCCAAGGGCCCATAATGACCATATTTTAACCCCCCTTTTATCTGACGGCTTTTATTATTTCGCTGGGGTCCTGCTCCAAATTAAGTAAAGCCCTCCATCCAACCCAGAACGCGTTTTTGGGGTTTTCCTATAAAACCGATTTTTCCCCGTTCCTCCCCCTCAAAAGGGAAACCGGGAAGGGCCCTCTCAACCAATGCCCAAAAAAAAATCGAATCCCCCCCCCCCCGGGGTTTGGGTTATTGGGGGGATTTCCCTTTGGGCTCTTTTGGGGGTTTTAAAATTTGGGGATACACCCAGAGGGTTTTATAAAAGTTTATTACCTGTGATGGAAACCTCCAGGGACGTGGGGGAAAACCACAAAAGGGTTTAAAAATTAGGTTTTTGGAAAAGCAAACCTTTAGACATCAGGAATCGACGGGGCAAACCCCCTTGTTTCCCCTCATTTTTGGTCCCCAAACCCTGGTTTTTTGTGTTCCCCTCCCCGGGCTACAAACCCCTTTGGGGGGGGAGAAAAAAACAGAAATCCCCCAAGGGAAAGGGGGGATTTGGGCAAAACAAAATGCTAAGGGAAAAAACGAGTGAATGTTTTAGGTTGGAAACAGTTAAGCCAAAAAAGGTTGAATGGGAAAAAAACCTTTTATTTTGGATTGTTTTATATAAAATTAAAACCATACCCTCTTTAGGGGGAAAAAAAGGGAAAACAGAAAAGCTCAATTTTCCTTTGTATTAAATTTAAACGAATGAATTTTTTATCTCTATATTAGTTAAAATTTTTTTTATTTTTGGGTATAGGTACATCCAGTCAATTCCCCCCTTTGTGGGTTTTAATTTTTTTTTCCCCTGTAAAATTTCTGAATTTGGGGAAATACCTTTTTAACTTGTCCCATTTGAACTATTAAAAGCATCTTTCCCACAATTCGGGGGAAGAAAGTCCCTACATTAACCTGTTTTCCCAAGAGTCCTCTAGCCCGGGTACTTTTTAGTTTCTAAATACCTTTGCGCCCTTGTTGCCATAAAAAGACATAAAAGGCATAGGAAACCTTTGGGGGAAAGTTTGGTTTTTGTTAATAATTTTTAATTTTTCCAATTTTGCCGATCTACTTATTATAAATTTTGAACCAAAAGCATCTTAGAACCTACGCGCATGCCGGACCCAAAAAAAACTAAACTTCTTTCTTTGTAGGACCCAGGTAGGGAAAGTAGTTTTGTTCCCCGCATGCGCAGACACTTTAAACACGCCGCGGGAAAGAGTAAACCGCTTTTTGCGCATGGCGCGTTTTCTAGCCTGCTTTCTTCGGGGGGACGTAACACAGGAAAAGCTACGATTGGGCATTGAGCACATGTACCAATATGGGGATGCATCTCAATCCCACCGTACCACAATTTTCGTCCTTTTGTGATATGGAGTGACTCATTCTGATCCCTATTTTTGAAGACAACTTGTCACTGTTTGGTCCCAGACGATTTTTCCCCTAAGAACCCCTATATTTTGGGGGGGGGAAACGCGTCGGGAGACATGGAGTGCACTTGTTCAGTTTGCTAAGGATTCCCGTTGGTGCTCAATGAAGATTTTACTTTTTGCATTATTGTTGGGTTTTGGGTTATTAGTGGAGTACAGATTGTCCCTGAAAGGGTATTTAATCTTTGACCAAGGTGGCATTCTGTTGTTAGTAACTGTGTATGGTTCCTTTTTCCTAGAGTACTTTATGTATCTGCTTTCAAGTATTGTATCTATATAGATATACACAGTATTATTCACACCAGGTGATTTCTTGCAATATATGTATTGGGGAAAAACCCCAGGATTAGCCATCAAAGGATGGGGCCGTCCCTTTTGGGGACGATTACTCTGTCCGTATAGGTAGGCTATAGATTGTAGGGTTATTTTTAAATCTATCTGCTAATTGTTATTATCCACAAACCCCATCTATGGTTTTCCCATCTCGACCTGGGATTAAGCAAATGGGTCAAATTTTTATTGAGATTAGGTATTGGGGCCATTGTGTTTTTTAATATATTTTAAATTAAAAGTTATATTTAAATAGAAAAGGCCCTTCTAGCTTTTTTCTGTGAATAAGTTTCTTTTGGGCCGTCTTTTTTCCACCACTAAAAAGGTGGACTCTGTGACCCTGCTATGATTTGGGAGGGCACAGTAGTATAGTGCAGAGTATTAGTTAGCTGGTTTTAACGATGTAGCTACTTGGTGTGCATGAGTGCGCATGCATATACCACTTGGGTCCCAGCAGAGTCCCACTTATTATGAGTGGATTCCATTTACTATCATTCACAGGTAGTGCTTTGTTCAACAACCGAATTAATGGAAAATGGAAATAAAAGAATAAATACATTTTGATAATTATGTTCAGTTCTTATTTGAACTCACCATATTTATTTTATTCTATCAAGAAAAAATAGTATGTTAAAAATATTTAAGGAAAACTACATCTTAAGAAATGTGGTGATGTCTTTTTATCGGTATTTAGAAATAAAGGAAAATTAGTTGGTAGCAGGCTTAATAATATATTTCAGAATATATTCATGCAAATGTTGTCAGGCTATCTATCATTTTGTAGATCAGCAAATCTGCTTTACTGTAAATGGATTTTCCCCTATAACCTTAAGAAATTGTCAAGGGATATTTATAAAATATTCATTTTTATTATCTGATTATTATTCATGCTAAATTTTAGCCTTCAAATATACAAATTATATGCTAATATAATTAGTCTATAAACAGAAATATAATTAGAATCCTAACTTACAGGTATTGTCCCACCATTTAACATCATATTCATTAGATAAAGTATTAACTATGTTTACATCACGGGCATAGCTATAGGGGGTGAAGAGGTAGCAGTTGCTATCAGGTCCTAGAGTCTGAGGGGACCTAAAAGGCCCTCTACAATATAGGAATACACCAGTATTATAAGTGATATAATGGTTTATATCATGTTTATAGTGGGGGCCCTGGTTATTGTCCCAGGTAGGTTAACTAAAAAAATAAAATATGTTTCATGCCCATTTTAATTGCAGAAAATATAAACCTGTCATTTTTAATTCAATATTAATATTTTCGTTTATTCACTGGTACTGTTCCATTAAAGTGATAATGATGATGGTTAATGCCAGTACCGTCGAGCACTGTTTTGATGCTGCTATGGGTATGTGTGCAGGACCAGTGATCACATGTCTGGAGTTGCAGATCAAGTCACTAGAGTGTGCAGAATACTATTTATTGAATCTTAGTTTTAAAA